>JAJIBD010005663.1:0-154268 GCA_021461705.1 Cryptotis parvus | reverse complement strand
AACATCTCTTCTCATATTATTTATTTATGCTGATACTTGTAGCTAAAATATATACTTATTTTTCATCATCTAAAATAGTAATATCTTGGGTCAGGGTTTGGGGGTTCAAAGTGGTTTGACCAGGTGGTACTGCCACAAGAACTGGGGGGGAGGAGAGTGTAGGGAATGGGACCAGGAGGGGGAGGGACACAGCTGAGGGCCATTAATCTGTACTGTTAATGTTGATAGGCAAATTGAGGAAACTCATTTCCCAACAGCTTATTTCTCATTTGACTGCGAAACACACTTAGTGCTTCTCCATCTGGAAGGAAGGGGACTCTGGAACCAAGCGTTTTCTATCTTTTTTGATTGAGAATTGTTCCTGACATTTAGCTTCAGGGTGCTCCAAGCTGCTCCTTCTGAGATCTCCAGCGTTCCTCTATGACAGAGCAAGCTCTCAGAGGCACATGTACTGACCTATGTACAACAACTGTTCACAGCTCACAGAGGGCTACCTCCTCCTGGGTTGGCCAGGGGCATTTTGGCATTTGGACATTATCTGCTGGGAGGGACTTACGTCTTTCCAAATCTGTCTTTCCACCTCTCGCGTTCAGAGGTATAGGTTCTACTTAGTCCCAGTCTATGTCTTCTGGGACTTCTGTCTGCACTTCTTGTTTCTTCTGATTCAGTTTAATATTTTATCCAGGTTCAAGCCAGTAACAACTTACAATTAGCTCTCACAATTCACTAGATAAATTTCCTACATAACTACTATCTGAAGGCGAACAAAAAGAGAAGGGGAATTCTTGTCCTAGTGCTTCTCCTTTTCCTCTTTCTGTCCTGATTTTCCCTCTCCCCCACCCTCATACCTTACATGACCTTATCACCAAGGGAAATAATGCCTAGAAATACCATCCTGTTTTCTTCCAGGTATGGTATCCCAAATCTCAACCATTGTCTCTACTTCTTATCGGCACAGAATGATTAGGTTCAGTTGGAAGATGGTAGCAGGAGAGAGGAGGTGGCTGGAAGAGAAGCAAAGTCACATCCCTAAGCTCCTCATTGCCCAGTTACCCCAGCTCCATCCAGGTTTCCAGCAAGCCTATATTCTTCCAAAGCCCTTGGTTTTAAGGCTGGAAACTAAATCCTCACCTCTGATGTAAACTCCATTTAGCATAGTTGATGCTATAAGTTAAAGGCACATGCATTTTAAAATAACTGGAGGATTTCAATGGGAAATCTTAGATCATCTTTTTCCCAACATACTTCACACTCCCTTAACTTAGAGGATCACTGCCATTCTGAGGGGCATCCCTCTGTGCCTTTTTTTTGCAAATACAAGCAATACCACAGCATCATAGCTCTAACGCAGAGACCAGTAGAGCTGACTAATATCCCCTGACTGACCCTCACAGCTCAGCGCTCCTTGGGCTTGATGACAAATAGCAATGCAGAATCCGTGTTATGATACTGTTTCTACTTCTAGATTGCAAGTCGCATTTGCTTCCTCCAACCCCACAGTTCCCTTGATCCTTTCTTTCTCTCTTTCTTGTCAATGTCTCAAGTACTCTCTCCCACTCTCTCCCACTTGTCAGGTGAGTGGGAAAGGCACAGGGAAGTGACTGCTCCATTTTGTCTGCTGGAGATGTAGCCGGGCAGAGAGCCTAGAAATGAGGAAACTGAACATGTTTTTGATAGAAAATACTTTTTGGATAGAAAATATGAAAGTTACTCCTCCTGTCTCTAACTGAAACTTTTACTACCTTGTGAGAAATCCTTTCTGTGAGAAACAGACAGACATTTGAGGTTGGTATCAGCGAATTGGCTACAATGCCATAGTTGAAGATTCTTATAAAGGGAAAACAGATATCTCAGATTTACATCATAAAGTAATATACAAGGAAATTTAATTGTAAGAAGTAAACCCTGTATTCCTAATGGAAATTTTCACGTGATCACTATAGCTATTTTTGATGTTATTTACTACCTAGCATCCTGCTAGACTATACTATCTCTTAATAATGAATGTTTGCTGTTGGTCGAATGACACCAAGTATCTCTGAAACTGAAAGTGTCCTCTTGGTAAGGCTAATCTGAGGTGGGGGTAGGAGGAGCCCGCACCAAATGAGATTGTGGTTTTAAACAGGAAATGGCCAAGAAGCTTGCTTCTGAAGAAGAGATATAGTTAACATAACACTGTTAGGGTTTCTGAGAAAGATGAGTCAAGTCAGCTGATAAGGCTGGAGTTGATGCCAGAATGCAGAGATGAGTAACTTCTAGAAGGTGGTGTTGAAAAGTCCATAAAATCTAGTTTTTTTATGCCTCCCACAAGATGACAGGATCAAAGTTATCCAACACAACTACTGGAGTTTTACAAACCCTTCCACTATGACATTTAAATCCAGCTTTTGCCCCACATTAAAGTCAGGACCATAAATCTGTCAAGTTTTTCATGTCTCTCATGTTATAAGGGAACCTTTTCTGCATATTCCTGGTGTAGCAACATTCAAAATTTTTTATTTCTTATTTTGCTGCAAATGCAAATGTTTGCCAGCTATCAGGTCAGGATAATTGAAGAATGCAAAAATCCAAGAGTCAGAGTTGCTGGCACAGCTGAAATGGAACCCACCTCATTCTTTCCCACCCCTAGAAGACCTGGCTGTTCTTCAGAGTCAAGTTCTCTTCCTGCTTAACTCCTCTCTTCCATCGTCCACCATCTCGTCCACCATCTTGATCCTGACCTCAGTGATAGCGCTTGTCATCTTGTGTTCCACCTATTCAGCTATTCAGTCTGTTTCTCTCTGCTGGACATTCTGCCTGACACCTCTAGAGTAGCAGACATTTTTGCAACACACATGTGTGCCCACGTGGCCACATACACACACACACACACGCACACACACACACCCAAAAAATTGAACTAAGACCAGGAATGGAAAGAAATAGCAGTATAGACACACTCCTGCCCCTCGTGACTAGACCCCCACCCCAGTCCCAGGAGCTGGCCAGGGTGTGCAAGGGGACAGATCATTCACTATGCTGCTCTTTTTGTTGGTCCAGCACACAAGAGTCAGAGATCTCTCTACTCCAGAATGTCAAACGTTACACAGAGCAAATACAACAGCAGCAGTTCCACTTGCAGCAGGCTGAAAATTTTCCAGGATGCATTCACCACGGAGGTCTCCAAAATGAGAGAACAACTTCTCAAATACCAGAATGAATATAATGCAGCGAAAAGAGAGAGATTACCACAATCAGTATCGGCTGAATAGGTGAGTCCGGATTCCTCCAGCACATGGAGAGACAGACAGGATCAAAGCTGTTTCCAGGGGGCTGGAGCGATAGTCCAGCAGGTAGGGCATTTGCCTTGCACGCGCCGGCCCTTGCCAGCCTAGGTTCAATCCCAGGCATCCCATATGATCCCCTGAGCACTGAGGAGTAATTCCTGAGTGCAGAGTCAGTGTGAAAACCCCTGAGCATCGCCAGGTGTGACCCCCAAAAAAAAAGCAAAAAAAAGCTGTTTCCACAAAAATTCAGTTCAATCTATCAGTCTTAGGGGATTGAAAAGGTTATACAGCAGGTAGGGCACTCGCACTTACAGCTAAACTGAGTTTGATCCCCAGGATCCCATAGAGTCTGACAGGACATCACCAGGAGCAGTTCCTGGGTGCAGAGCTAGGAGTAACCCCTGAGCATCACTGGGAGTGGCCCCAAACAAAAGAAATACTAGTCTCAATTGGGAAGTTCATTTTGGTACAAGGCAAAGGAAATGGCAGTGCTGAAGAAGTTAATGAGCTTAGTTTATTGCTTGATTCTGGCACGCCCTGGACGAGAGGTCAGCACTTTTTTTCTATAGGAAGGCGCAATAGACAGACACTCAGGACATCAGGATACCTGCTGAGGTTCTGGCATGGAAAGAGCCCTCAGCCTTAGGAGCCATGGTCAGAGATCGACCACAGAGCAAGGATTTGATACAAACTCTCTTTCCCGCTGACAGTGCCCTTATCCTGTCTGTAGCCCAGGCTGGTCTGCATGGTGAGTGCCTCTCATAGAATGTGCCAGGGCCAGTGTGAGGGAAGGTCCCCATCTGGCTTGCTGTGGCGTCTCATATATGGGGGACCGCAAAGTCAACCTGGTTCTCTTGTCACAGAACTGTTTCTCATCCCATAGAAAGACACATTCACTGAGTCAAAGCTAGACAGGGTCATATTTTGTGAATTTCCAGAGGAGAAATGTTTGGAAATGTCATTCCCAAAATTCCTTCTGCCTTTTCTTCCATGGAGTAGCAAAGTCAGTAGAAGAGTTTAGTTAGCAAATCACACAAGATAGACTGAATTGTCAAAAAATAGCCATCTATTAAACCCAAACATGAACATTTTTGTAATTGTCAATAAATAAATAAAATAAATAAATGTAAAAAAAAAAAGAACAGGAAATAACCCTCAAGCACAGACCATTGTGACTCCTAAAAGCAAACAAAAGAATGAAAGTAAAATACTGAGGAGTGGAGGAAAAAGAAAACCTTGGTGCACTATTGTTCAAAATGTGAATTGGTGAACTGTTTTGTTTTTCCAAAAAAAAAAAAAAAAATAACCATCTAGGTTTTTGGATATGATTTGTGCTGTGCTGTGGGCCCGTGTGCCCTGTGAAGAGCAAACCAAATCTCAGAGAATTTGCTACCATTTAAGGTGGCAGAGCTTTTCCGGGCTCTTTTGAAGTGTAAGTAGAGTTCAGACAAAATGTAAGCAGATTTCAGATTATAACTCAGGTTGGCCCAGAGGGAAGCAGGTGATCTGAGTGATTTTTCTAAAGACCTGTCAAGGTCTGGATTTTGAATCCCCATCTTCAGGTTTTATGTTTGTAACAGGATGGTGAAGAAGACCCACTTAAACAGGAGAATTATATTTGGGGCAGGGAGAGGGAAGAAATCTGAGTTATTTTTCTTTCTGTCTTTTATTTAAACTTTCTTTCAGGTTAACCAATGAGTTCTATTAAAAGAAAAGCCTGTCTATTTCTGTGCTCTGTAAGCACTCTTTCAGTTGAAAAAATAATCAAATAAAACAATTGGCGGTTGTTCATTAGTGTGGAAAATAAGAATGCTTGACATTTCCATGAAAGGGTAAGAAGAACATAAGGCAGTTACTATTTAAACTGTTTAAATTTTCCAAGTGTTGCTGCCAAGGGGCGTAGTGGGGATGGGGGAGGGGAGGGGGAGAACAAAGCCCCAGCACTCTTGTCATTTAGGTAGTGACAGGCAGATTGTTGACGTAGTTGCTTGGTCAAGGGAGAACACATGTCAAAGCCTAGAATTTACAAATACATTCAAATGTACATATAGGGATTTGTGATATGTAATGTTAACGGGTCTCTGTTGCAGTTTTAAATATCAGTAGTTTAAGAATTAGCTTTCGTAACTTTTTGGGCAAGGCTCTATGTTCAATTCCTGTCAGAGCATGACCTCTATGTAAACTATGGTGATTGGCCCTGATGACCCCAAGGACTAAATGTAATCACTATTAAAAAAAGTGAATTTATTATAAAAAAAGCTTTCATGTAAGGAAATGTAATACATTTAACGAATAAAGCTATTTTCACAAAGATATGGTGAAACCAAAAAGGAGACTAAGCAGAGATTTCCATCCTTAAATAAAAATGAGTAACTTAAGGCATCTGAGGCATCATAGCTCAATAGTAGAGTACTTGCCATGCTTGTGGGAGGCCTTGTTTTATACCCCAAAAAACAGAATGAAAGAAGGAAAACGTAATTAAGCTCCATTTTTTTATATTCATTCAAATGTACAAATGATATTTTTCAGATTAACTCAATAAAACTTATGTTAACTCAATAAAGCTTATATTGTTTGGGCCCTGATTTTATTCAGGGCCCAAACAATATAAGTTCAGATAACTGACGTTCAGAAAACTAGGTGCTCCCCACCCCAGATTCTTTAGAAACGTAATCATTGGTGACTACTAAAAACAACATACTATGCAAACTTTTTATTTTTTAATTAATTGATTGATTGATTGATTGATTGATTGATTGCTTTTGGGGTCACACCCAGCAATGTTCAGGGTGACTCCCAGCTCTGCATTCAGGAATTACTCCTGGTGGTGCTCAGGGGGACTATATGGGATGCTAGGGATCAAACCCAGGTCAGCCACATACAAGGCAAATCCCAGCCTCTGTGAAAAGTTTTACTTATTTTTTTATTATATATTTTATTATACCACTGTGAGATATACAATTACAACGTTGTTCATGTTTAGAGGTTTTGGTCACATAGTGTTCCAGCACCCCACCCTCCACCAGTGCGCATTTCCCACCACCAATGTCCCCAATTCCCTCCCCACCCACCCATGGCCTGCCTAAACAGCAGGTTCTTTATCTCTTTTCTCTCTCCCTCTCTCTCTTTTCCTTCTCTTATACATTGTGGGTTTACTACATACACTTAGAGGCCATCATGTGCATTTTTTGCCTGTATTTAATGCTCAGTTCTAGGTTGGTATTAGCCCTTTCGACATTTATTCACACATGTTCCCGTCTCCGTCTTACCTAACCTCCTGACTCCCACACATTTCGGTAATTTCCACTTTTGGTAAGACCACCTGATATACTTATGTCATGCAAATAAATGCAGTCATTCTATATCTCTCTCTTTCCTACTGACTAATTTCCCTCAACATGATCCTTTCCGTGTCCATCCATTTATAGAGCAAATTTCATAACTTCATTTTTCCTAACAGCTGCATAGTATTCCATTGTGTAGATGTACCACAGTTTCTTTATCCAGTCATCAGTTCTCGGGCATACTGGTTGTTTCCAGATTCTGGCTATTGTGAATAATGCTGCTATGAACATAAAAGTGCGGATTGTGTTTCTGCTGTGTGTTTTTGGCTTCCCAGGGTATATTCCCAGGAGTGGTATGGCTGTGTCAAATGGGAGTTCAATTTCTAGTCTTTGGAGGAATGTCCATATTGTTTTCCAGAAAGGTTGTACAAGTCGTCATTCCCACCAACAATGTATGAGAGTCCCCTTTTCCCCTGTGCAAAGTTTTTTAAAGAGAGGTTTTTACTTTGTAATTTAGTTGACAGAATATATACCCTTTTGTTAATGCTAATGTAATTGTAATTATTATGTAATTATTATGTATTTATAAATAATTAAATGTAGATTATAACAGTTGTGGTTTGGGGACCAATATTCAGTGATGATCACTTGATCACTTGAATCCCGTTATTCATTGATTTGCTCGAGTGGGAGCCAGTAACATTTCCATTGGACCCTATCACGTGCCAATGTAGCCCAATGGCATCTGGTTGATTCAGGAATACGAAGAGCCTCAAACTGTTCCTTCAGGGTCTTGACAGGGAAGTCTGACCATTTAGTGAAGTCTGACTATTCAGTGATGACCTCTTGATAAATAAATGGTTCAGAAAAGAATATGAAGTCTAGTTAAATAGTAGAATAAACACAATACATAATGGAAGCAATTAAATTAGTATTTTTTGAATTGTGAGGGACGTGGGTGAGAATTGAACACCTCACATGTAGAAAACCCTGGATTTGATCCCCAACACCAAAAGAAAATTATAAATAAATATTGTTGAGAACATAGTTGTGAGAAGTAGAAATGATTCTTTCCCAAAACTTTCTCTGAAAATATTCTAGCTTTTACTTGCCTTAAACTGTTGCATTCTGGGCCCTTCTCTACATTCATGCATCTTTTAAGATTGGGACGCAAATGCATTGTGTGGTCTAAGTCTGGTACATTCAAAAGGTCAAGAAACAAGACTTTTACCATTTACTTGAGCAGGTGGAGAGTGGAACACTAATGAGGCATGTGAGTAAGGCTGTGTAGTGTTGTCCCGGCCCTAGTGTTGTGTAGTGTTGTCCCGGCCTTTCATAGCTGGTTCCTGCCGTCCTCATGGGTGCTCTCTTAGGAGAGTTTGTTTTCTATTCTTAGTCCAGGAAACAAGAAACTGGCAGAGTTGATAAAGAGAGGAACAGAAGGATTGTTTCAGCCATGCATCTGAATTCAAATTCTGACCAAGAACATCAGAATGATTAGCTGGGGAAAAACACAACTGGAGCAGATTTGCCTTCCAACTACATGTATATTTTGGTCATCCTTACTGCTTCCTTAGGACAGGTTCTGCAGAAAATAGTCTTCATAACTGAAATGATGCACCAGAACTATTTATTTACAAGTCCAGACCTAAAATAAATGATCATAATCCTGTCCAAGCTCAATTGAAGGCAAAAATTTTAGAGTTTTACAAGCTTCTCCTGAATTTGAATCATGTCAGAGTTTGATAGCTACTGGACACAGAGGAGATTCTCTGTGCTGACTGTGTTAGGAAAAGGCTGAGTCCACAGTCAGTGTTGACCCTACCAACCAGTAAAAAACACCCCAGTGACAGGACCTCAGGGGCTTCGTGGCAGCCAGGACCATGCAGGACATGACTGCTGGCTGGGTTTTGCTTGGCTTGGTCTGGGGATCGACCATTGCAACCTCCACCCACTTCCATCATGCCAGTTCTGCTCCTAATGATGAATGATGCCTCGTGCTCATGGCAGCACATGGGGCTTCCTGCATTTGCCCACATACCCCTGACAACCCACCGCCTTTGATAATGTGGTTTCAGTGAGGGACTCTCTTGCTACAGAAAAGAAGTAAATTCTGAGGAGTATTGGAAACTCTCTGAAACACCTCTTTGCGTTATGTACTGGTTCAAGTTATTTTTTTATAATCTACTATAATATATAGCTTCAGAATACACTGTCCACATACTATTGGACAAAGGAAGGGTTAAAAGTTGGTAAAAGTCAGACCCTAAAAATTTAAGAGCAATCATGTGCTGGCTGAGTAAATCCCTAACAAACCCTGGGATTTACAACCACCAGTGCTGATAAGGGATGGCAGAAACATACCCTGACCCTGAGCAATGTAAAGAAACAGTTTGCCCCTGTGTGAGATTAAGCCTTATTGATGTATGTCTGTGAGCCATATCTTGTTTTTAAACATAAGCAAAGCTGTTGTTAATCTTGCATAATCTTAATTGATACTTTGGAATGTAGTTTCAGAGTATAAATGCAAATTCAGTTTATGAATGACTTGTCGAATGGGTTAAAGTCCCACAATGCATTGCTCTCCTTGAACCCCTTCATGGTGAAATAAATGTGTCCTACACACCCTTCCATATCTGGAAAACTCATTTAAGTTGTGACAAACTTGGGCATGTTATTAGGTGAGCTGAAAGTCATCAGCAGGGTTTAAGTTTCAGTGTTCAGTGAAATGTTCAAATATTCAAATTCAATATGTAGAAGTTGACATAGCTCAAGGCAAATACACACAAAATTTTTATTCCAGTAATTCAGAGAGGGGGATGAGAGACTGAGATATGGCTCAAGCAATGAGAATATGGCTTGATATGTCAAGACCTTGTAAGTCTTCACCCTGCAACTTTTATTTATTGTGACTTTGGAAAAGGTACTTACTTCCAAGTTTCTTTCATAATAAAGATAATACCTACTTAACAAGTTCAGAGATGTAGAAATGATGCAGATAAAGTAAATAGAATAGTTTTAATCATGATTGTAATAATTAGGATTCGCTCATTATGATACATCCACCCACAATAAAACCTTGAAACTAACATATAAATGGACTGTTATTACATCTATTTTGCAACTTAACAAAAAATATCTAAGTTAGGTGGATTCAATCAAAGATGCACATTTAATATAAGTTTATTATAAAGTACAAAATATAAGGCTATAGAGGATAGCACAGCAGGTAAGCTGCTTAAGATGCTGGTCTTACATGTGGTTAGCGGTGGTTCATCTCTCAATAGCATGTATGAGCATGTCCGGGAGTGATCCCCTGAGTGAAAAGCCAATAATAAGCCCTGAGCACTACCTAGTGTGGTGCAACGCTCCCTGCCCTTCCCCATATAAAAAGGAAAATTTAAATTTAAAATTATAAACTTTGAAATGATAAGGTTGGGCCAGAGCAATAGCCCAACAAGTAGGGCTTTTTGCCTTGCGCGGCCGCCAGTGCCGGCCCGGGTTCGACCTTGGCATCCCATATGGTCCCCGAGCACCGCCAGGAGTAATTCCTGAGTGCAGAGCCAGGAGTAACCCCTGAGCATCGCCGGGTGTGACCCAAAAAGAAAAAAAAAGATAAGGTTGGTATTATGAATATGTTTCTCTGGAAATAAAAATATATACATCTTGGGCGAAAGGTCAGTCAGTGACTCAATAAAAACAAAAGCTGCATATTAAAAATTAGTTTTACATGTCCTAAATTGGCCTAAATTCTTTTTCAACTATGTTTTGGTGGGTGGGGGTGTTGGGCTATACCCGTGATGCTCAGGGATCATTCCTGACAAGCAGGGACCATAAGAGGTGCCAGGAGTTAAACTTTGGTCGGCTGCATGCAACACAAGCACCCTACCCTCAGTAATATCTCTCAGGCCCCCTTAATTTATTTTTAAAAAGCATTATCGCATCTTTTATTTAGAAAGGTTATCTTAGGTACAACTCTGGTGCTTAGCCTTTACTAGCGAAAGGTAGCAGCGCACTACCACCCCTGGTGGCCAAATGACATGGCTGAAGGGCTGAATCAGTATCTTGGAAGTAAATAGTTATTGATTTATTTGCAAATCCGAAGAGCAAAGAAATGAACATTAAAATCCCTGAAAATTTTCATGTTCAGTTTAAGGTCCAGACAACTAGCCCACATTAAATTCCATATGGTACGTATTTATTTATACTAAAGTGTGTGCACATTTTGACCACACCTGACTGTGCTCAGGGATCACTCCTGGTTGGGACTGCTCTGGGTCTCAAACTTCACCAAGATAAGTGCCATCTCTTATTAACTCTCCACACACCAATTTTTACACTAACCTTAATTTATATGGTTGCTAATAAATATAAATAACCAAGAACCTTGTGAGTGCTACTTTTTGGCTCCCTGCTCCCAAATATACTGCACAATGGGCCATACTTCTTTGGTGCAACCAGTGGAGACAGTTGTGCCTGTCAAGCAGCTGATAGTGCAACGCAAAATATAAACGAGAAACCTGGAGCTTTCCAGGAAAGGAGCCTGAGTATGGGGAGCCTGGGACAGAGGTGAGACCCCACACAGTGATAGCTAGCATGATGCCATAAATGCTCTCAGGTGTGTACACTCGGTGCTGTGAGGCAGGCTGAGAGAGGGCACATAGAGAAGCGGACCCTGAGCTCTCAGGAAATTCTCCCCTAAAGCATGGACGCTGGATGTGGCAAACCAGCACGGAAAGAGGCATAAAAAGGTAGGGCAGCTGAGATAACTTACTCTTTTTCTACTTGGACAAAATTGATTTATTTTTTTTTCCTTTTGTACAGCTTAACAGAAGAAAAAACCTTATCATGAAAGAATTTGAGAAGATACCCAAGCCAGGAGTAAGTCTTAGATGATCAAATGTTGCTAACTATCTGGGTTCAAATGTCTCTTTGGATAAATATTAAAGTTGATTGCAACCATACCCTAAAACATTGGAAAAATTCAACCCTCTAGCTACAGATGCTGCTGGGAGGCATATCTGATTAGCCCTGTGAAAACAGTAGTGGCACTTCTCACAGGCTGTAGATACTTGGCATCAAATTTAGGTTAAATTGAATAATATCTGCTTTGTGTCCAAGAAAAGATTCTGTAGTTGGCACTTAAAAGCATTACTTTTTTTAAGTCTATTATTTTATAACTCCTGACCATCTCAAGTTTGTTACAAGTAATTTTTTAAATAAGAACACTTCACTGTCACTGACTATTCTCACATTACAAATCATACCCAAATATAGAGGCTTAAAACAATGACCATTCCTTTTACAAGTCTGAATTCTAGCTGGCTCATCTGGCTTGGGGTGGCCCAAGTCTGGCTTCATCTGCCATTCAGGCTAGTTGTCTATGATTCCATAGTTCTCGTTAATCTCTAGATAGTAAACTTCCAACCTCTGGAAAGTGACACACCTCGCCTAAGGGCAGATCCCCAAATATGTAAGAATTTTGGGAGGGGCCAGAGAAATGGCATAGGGGGCTGAGTTAGGGACCTGGGTTTCAAACTAGATGTTGGTCATAAGTGCCATTAAATGTGATCCCAAAATAGAGAGAGAGAGAGAACCCAACAAGGGAAGGAAGTGAAGCAGCTATGTCTAGTACCTATAGTGTCTAGTATACTTACCCACCATTCTCAACAATAATTTAATGATGAAAGTATTTTCAACTTTATTTCCACATTATGGAATTCTTTATTTTGCCCTTTCATAGTCGCAATGGAAGGGATGTGATATACAGAGAACCCAGAGCAGACTAAATGTACCCATCTACTCCGGTCATTAGTAAAGTGTAGACTTCCTAAGTGTTAAAAACATTCTTTCCATAGTCAAGCACTCTCTAAACGATCATTAATGGAGACAAATATCTGTTATGCATCTTCAGTGAAGGGCATTTGGGAAGAATGAGCAAGAGTTAGAGAGTGTATCAGATGGTGGGGGCTTAAGGAAGGCAGAGCATTGGCTGTTCCAAATCGTAAGTCCCTAATCTTCCATTTTCACACGTGACTCAGGCAACTTTTTGCAACTGATTTTTTTCAAGTTTCAAAACCACTAGAAAACAGGTGAAAAATTTTATAAAACTTTTTTTATTAAAATTAACTCAGATAAAGGAAACATTTAAGATAGATATAGTAGGATGAAAATAGTATTTGAGCCAGACTGATTGTACAGGCATTAAGAAGTTTGCTTCTTGTGCTGCTGACCCCAGTTAACCCCCAGCACTGCAATAGTCCTGGAGCACTGCAATACCGAGAGTGACACTTGAGCACAGAGGGTTAGCCTTGAGGACCACTGGATTTGGTCCTCAAACAACAGTTTAATAAATAATAATAGTATTTTAAAAAATAAGTTTGAATCTAGTGTAAAATATTCATACATGTAGTCAAGAATTAATACATGTGGTCAAGTATTGAAATCATGGGGCCAGAGTGATAATATCGGAGGTAGCAGGTAGGTCATTTGCCTTCTACGCAGCAACGCAGATTTGATGCCTGGATCCCCATATGGTCCCCTGAGCACCACCAGGATTAATTCCTGAGTGCAAAGTCAGGTGTTCCCCATCCCCAGAAAAAAAAAATCTGAAGTCATGAATTAACTGTATGAGAAATTAGGGCCAGAGCAATAGCACAGTGCTTTTTGCCTTGCATGTGGCTGACCCTGGTTTGATTCCTGGCACTCCATATGATACTATGAGCTCACCATGAGTGATCCCTGAGCACTGAGCCAGGAGTAAGTCCTGAGTACAGACAGAAGTGGCCCAGAAGCAAAACAAAATATAAAAGAGAAAAAGAAATTATTCATGGAACTCAAAGCAAATATAATAAAAGAGATCAGTAAAACATTTTTTTATGTAGACATATATTTTATGTGGCGAATTTTGGGTAGATATTGTTATATAACCTGAAACTTTTCTCTGTAACTTGACCATGTTCATGACTTTTAAAGGAAATGGAAAAGAAGCTGAAAACATTGAGAGATAGCATTGAAGAGTTACGTAAGGAAATAATGCAGAAGAAACTAGAAATTAAAAGTTTGGGGAAGACTTAATATCTAAGCAAAAACAATCACTAAAGGAGCAGAAGGATCTAGAAGAATTGTTGGAGTTCCAGATCAGTCTAAAGGTGTGTGAATCCAGGGGCGGAGCGATAGCCCAGCAGGTAGGGTGTTTGCCTTTGCGCGGCTGGCCCATCCTGGCCAGGGGTTCGATTCGGCATCCCATATGGTCCCCCGAGCACCGCCAGGAGTGATTCCTGAGTGCAGAGCCAGGAGAAACCCTGAGCATTGCTGGGTGTAACCCAAAAAAAAAAAAAAAAAAAAAAAAATAAAAATAAAATAAAGGTGTGTGAATCCATTGGGTTTTAAACATTGTGTGCTTGTATACAAAACCCTTGGCATCAAGAGTGTCAACATTGGTGGGGGAAAGGGAGGGAATAACCACAAACAGAATGTTCTGCTTTGTGATAGTTGGATCCTGGTTAGCCACAAAAGATTTTGTAGCATATTTAGTAGTGTCACTCTAATTTAGAGCACAGGCCCAGAGGAAAAGGCCCCTTTAGACCTCAGCAGATAATTTTGGTTTTTTTTAAATATTTTATTATACCACCGTGAGATATACAGTTGCAAAGATGTTCATGTTTGGGTTTCGGTAATACAGTGTTACAGCACCCACCCCTCCACCAGTGCCCATTTCCCACCACCAATGTCTCTGATTCCCTCCCCTTCCCTAACCTGCCTCTATGATAGGTCTTTATCTCTTTTCTCTCTTTTCTTTCTCTTTCTCTATCTCTTTCTTTCTCTCTTCCTTCTCTTACACATTATGGATTGCAATATATACATTTAGAGGTTATGTGTATCTTTTTGCCTATATTCAATGCTCCGTTCTAGACTGGTATTATCACTTTCGACAATTATTAGCACACTGTTTCCTTCTCTGTCTTAACCTCTGAGCTCCCACACGTTTATGGTAGATTCCACCTTTGACAAGACCTTCTGATCCATGTTTGACCTGACCTTGGATAGTGATATCATAATATATATATCATGCAAATCAGCAGATAATTTCTCTCTCAGAAATGAGCACCACCTACCAAATTACCTTCCTTAAAAGCCACCAAATGTCCTAACCGCTCATTCGTAGTTTTTTTTTACCCTCCTTGTCTGTTCATTTTGAAGAACCTATAGTTACTTCTCAAAACCATTTTAATGTCCTAGAATTGTATATTTTTCAAGTGGAACTTTTTTGGCTTCATGGATAACTATGATACATATTGACCTCTTTTTAGCTGGGAGTCCCATAGTCATTGGTCAAGGTAAACCCTCCTGCTACCTGGGACAGAGGCACTGAGCATAAGTGGGTTTACCAGGAACACAATTAAGCTAAAATTTCAGGCCTCACTTGCACAGACTCT
The DNA here is from genome assembly GCA_021461705.1 of Cryptotis parvus. NCBI lineage: Eukaryota > Metazoa > Chordata > Mammalia > Eulipotyphla > Soricidae > Cryptotis > Cryptotis parvus. Next base: position 139,280 of record JAJIBD010005663.1, on the reverse strand, counting down.
TCTGAGGTTCTGTATCTAATTGAGAATTTGTGGTTTTGTTTAATTTTTTTCTGTAGAGAGTCCCTTAACAAATGTTAGCCTTTCAATATTTTAATCTGAGTAGTGGATATTGTAGGAGTTGGAATAGAAGAAAGAAAAGCTAGGTAGTTTAGTAATATTTGCTAGACTCAATGACATCCTTCGTCTTTCAAATATAGCAACCAAGACTGTCTAATAAGGCCAATGTGAGTATTTAATGAAATTATCCTGCATAGTACTGTTTACAAGGAGGTTATAATATGTAATTTCATCTGTCCAATACTATGGACAGATGGAATTGTATATGCTGTAGCTCCTTTTCTCCTATTAGCTTCTCTTAGCTACCTAATTTAACGTGGTTTCATTTCTTCACTAGGATGATGTGGTTCACCACCAGTCCATGCCTGTACAAATTGGAAAAGAAATTGAAAAAATGACACGCAGAAAAGTGTAAGATTTAATATTTGCATCTGTATTCCCTCTAGCCTTCCCTCCCTAGGTTAGGGTATATAAAACAAAAGTAATAACCACTGTCGTCATAATTTTAGAAGTATCTGTATTTGTCTCTTTGTATTTCGAGTTCATTGAGATAAAGTACAGCTTTATTGCTATCATTCATGAAACTTACTCATGCCTTAATTTGGGAACACTATTTTCTTCCCAATTTATAAATCCTGTCTTTATGAAGGTCTGCAGTTGACTTGGACAGAGCTTTGCAAAGGATACATCATTTAAATTGCGTATGGTCTGAAAGAATATCCATAGGCTAGAGGCCAAAAGCCCAAATAATTGGAACTCTTTACCTGAACCCCCATTCCAAAGTTCACACCTCCAAGTTTGAGAGTAGATTTATATACAGAAGTCCACTGAGGAAATTTTTTAAATTTAAATTAAAAAGATAATAATCTTGGAAATGTGAAAATCTTGTCAAAGCCATATGACTTAGTAATGCTTTTAAAAGCCAAGTCCACCAGCACCAAAGTCTATAAATTCGGTTTGTTTAGAGAAGTTGGTGAAGATAAGGACAGAAACGCAGGAGAGAGTAGCAGTGAGTTTTGGGGAGGAGAAGGAGAGATTGCATCAATCCTTGTTCTCAGTGGCACACAGTTCAGATGCTCTCTATGTCCTTCTCTATCAGATGCCTTCTCTGCTCCCTTTGTCATCACACCTGATTAGGAAGTGAACATAGATAGAGAGAAATGGTCAGCTTCAAAATAAGAGAAATGTGATGGGTAGTCTGGGGAAAAAATAAGGAAAATGTGTGTGTGTTCATGCATACATGCACATGTATATATAGATTTATATGTCATTATACAGTAACATATTTATGTATACATACCCCACAGTGAAATGGAAAAGAAAAAAGAAGTCTTGGAATCTGAAGTCAAAGAACTAAATGACTCTCTAAAGAAAGTTGAAACCAAAATTAATGCTATAGCAGAAGAGAAGGAGGACGTAGTAAAGGAAGTGGAAAGTGCTTGAGCCTTACTGGAGGTCAAAGAAGCGAGAACATAACCAGTTGGTCAAGCTGCTAGAATTAACCAGAGAGAATGAAGCCACTTCACTAACTGAAAGGTTTGTTATATATCTGGGCACTGTGTCATCTAAATTTATTTTAGATTAATATTTGAGAATTAAAACCTAATCTCAAACAAATTTGTTTATTAAATAGGTATTTTAAATCAATTTTGTGATAATTAAGATCCATCTCCATATATGGCATTTAAACTGTTTCCACCTTTTTTAAATCACTTTTTTTTTTGCTTTTGGGGTCATACCCAGTAATACTCAGGTGTTACTCCTGGTTCTTCGTTCAGGAATTACTCCTGGCCATGCTTGGGGACCATATGGGATGTCGGGGATCGAACCTGGGTCAGCCGCATGCAAGGCAAACGCCTTACCCACTGTGCTCTCGCTCCGACCCCTTAAGTCACTTTCATAGCTTTCCTGTGACTATAGGTAAAAAATGGATGCAATTTGTTCTATTTTAAATATTTCTGAAGTTTATCTCTGGATAATTATAGCCCTGGAGGGTGCTTCAGTTGAGATGTCTTTCTGTTCTATTTTATATATTTCTGAAGTGTTTGGATGATTATAGCCCTGGAGTGTGGTTCAGTTGAGGCATCTTTCCTACAAGTAAATGGTATTTCAAGACAATCATGATACTCCTTATAGAAACAAATTGGTGATGTGTTTTGCTTAGGGGGAGTATTACTACTTATTTGTAAGATAGGAGAGGAATGCAGCCTCCACACTCCACCCCCCCACCTCTGCTCTTGCATTTAGGATGTTTATGATACCATTGCTTAAAATGATAACAAAATTGCTTCAGGCATAACTTTCAATTAGATTTCTACAGGAGAGAATAATTCTGTATGTTTATCATGCTCTCTTCAATATTTGGAAAGACAGCTAAGCCCAAGTGTCTCTCTTTTCTCTCTTTGTCTGGAACAGAGGGATCGTTGATTTCAACTTACGAAACTGTTACATTGATAAACAGAACTACCATGATGAACTTTCTCAGAAGCAACGAGAGAAAGATAGAGATCTTGGGAAATTTAAAAAAAGATGGAGCTACTCTTAAAAGTGTCTTTGGATGCACTCAATCAGACTCAGTCGTTGCATGAAAGGCTTCAGTTAGAGGTGGGTGAGATAAACCACTGTTTAAGCTCAGTGCTCTCTTTTTGAAGAAAAGTATTTTAGGGGCTTGTTTTTGCTATCAGTAGAGAAGAGAGAAAAAATAATAGAGGAGAGGTAAAGCTTAAAGTGCACTAAGCTTACTAGAGAGGTTGTGTCGTATTATTCTTTCCACTCGTTTTACCAGCCCATTTTGTTAGAGAAATATTTTCTATGCATCAGACATCAGCAAGATCTCGGGTAGGTCATTCTCTTTTAGGAGAGCAAAGAGTTTCACTGCAGGGGAGGATGGGATAGGTCACCATCTTTGCCAGCGACAGTCAGAACTAGAATGCTGTTATCATAGCTTGTGAGAGTTAGGGCTACATCAAATCATATAGATAGACAATCAACCTTCACCTCTAATTAGTGAAGCATGGCCATTGGAAGCCAATACCAGGCTATCAGCTAAGTCCACATAATATCACACGGACAGGATAACTGGTACCTTATCAGGTGCTTATCAGTACCCTGTGCTTAAATGAGTCTACCCCAGGTAACCAAACCAATACTAGGTCTTACTATCAGATGGGACTCCATACACTTACACCCATATATCAGTGGGGCCAAAATGTGCTTTTTTTTACAGTTACTATACAAATATAATAAGTCTTATACTTTATGATTATCTTATTATAGTTCCTATAGCTAAATATTGATTGATTATTGTAAAACCTCTAACTCTAGGACTTAAGTTTAATTCACAGGACTTCCTGTCTTATAACTTTCTTTTGTCTATTAATACATCATCAATTACACGTGCATCTTAGGTTATTATTTTTAATTATTTATTTTCATTTTGTTAGGTGTGTCTTTTAGAACTGCATATACTTTTTAATATCTGGTCTGAAAATTATATACTTTTATGTATACTTTTTAATACCTTGTCTGAACATTCTACCTTTTAATGCAAATATTGATTTTATTTTATTTTTTAATATTTTATTACACCACTGTGAGATATACAATTACAAAGATGTTCAAGTTTGGATTTCGGTCATACAGTGTTCCAGCACCTATCCCTCTACCAGTTCCCTTTCCCACCACCAATGTCCCCGATTCCCTCCCCCTCCCGTAGCCTGCCTCTATGGCAAGTTCTTTATCTCTTTTCTTTCTTTCTCTTTCTCTCTCCTCTCTCTCTCTCTCTCTCTCTCTTCCTTCTCTTACACACTGTGGATTGCAATACATACATTTAGAGGGATATCATGTGTATCTTTTTGTCTATATTCTATGCTCAGTTCTAGGCTGGTATTATCACGTTCGACAATTATTAGTATACTGTTCCCTTCTCTTACCTAACCTCTGAATCCCACACGTTTGTGGTAGAGTCCACCTTTGACAAGATCTCCTGATCCATGTTTTGCCTAACCTTGGATATTGAATATCATAATATATATACATATCTTGCAAATATATATATATATATCATGCAAATAAAAGCAGTCATTCTATATCTGTCTTTTTTTCCTTCTAGCTAATTTCACTCAACATGATCCTCTCCATGTCCATCAATTTATGGACAAATTTCATAACTTCATTTTTCCTAACAGCTGCATAGTATTCCATTGTGTAGATGTACCAAAGTTTCTTTATCCAGTCATCAGTTCTCGGGCACTCTGGTTGTTTCCAGATTCTGGCTATTGTGAACAGTGCTGCTGCAAATATTTATTTTAAAAGTTTAATTTTTATATCCTCATTATGGACACTTGGACATATGTCACAGTATCACTGTTGCTTTTTCTTTGTTGCATCTGTTTTGTGTTCCTTTCTGATGTTAGTAGTCTATGTCCATTCTTTACTTCTTCCTCTTCTTTCCAGTTTCTGAGGTAAACCCACAAGATGAGTGTTTTCCTACCGAATCTCTTCCCCCAAAGCCCTCTTTCCTATTTTTTGATCAATTAAAAATGATGTTTTTATTTCTATTTTCTACATAATATAAGTACATTAGCTAGTTTTGTATTCTTTTTTTTTTATTCCTGAGCACCTTGATGGTGCTCAAGGACTAGTTGTTTTTTTTTTTACTTTGGGAGGTTAAAGTTTACAATATTCATTCTTACCTTTAGTCTTAGACACTAGCAAAAGCAAATGCTTCCGGACAGTGCTAGAAAATGCTTCTACTATTTTCTGGACAGTGCTAGAACCTGGAAGACTAATTCTACTTACTTTTGCAACTCATGATGCCAAACTCTTTCTTTTAAAAAGGAGCCGCTTAAGCACAGTGTGGCCCTGTGTGCAGCGGTGTTCAGAGGACCCAGTCAGGGGACACCCAGTGGTGCTAGAGTAGTGGTCTTGGGGACCTGTACCTGATAGCCGTATGTTCTTGAGCTGCCTCCTGACTCCAAGCTCCTTTTAATTTGGGGTAGAGGGAGTCACAGCCAAGGTGTTCCAACAGGAACTCATGGCAGTATTTTGGGACTTCTCTCACACAGAGCTCGAATGTCTCCCTGATGGTGCTCAGAGACTAGAGCAATGCGGGGATCAAGCCTCGGCTTCCCAAAGACAAGGCAAACACTCCAGCCCATCTTGCTACCACCTCATCTGACCCCGTTTTTTAAAAACATCTCTTTTCAAGTTCATTCTCATTGGATTTACTGTGATCTACTCCATTTTAGCCCAAAGTCTAAAACATTAGAATGTTTGTCGGGAACGCCGCCGGGGTCCCCGACAGTGTTAGGACAGAGGTTGTCTTCTACCTCCGAGGAAGCCAGGAGAACAGATGAAAACTCACGAATCTGGTGCAGTTCCAAAAATGGCTTTTAATAGTACAAAAGCTCTTCCACAGCACTCCAATATAATGAACAAACTTTAGCTCTGGTCTGAACTTAGACCATACAAAAGAGCCTAAGTCTCCCACCAAAGAGAGAGAGGATCTCACCTGAGCTGAGTCCTACCCAGAAGAAGGAGCAAAAGGCCAAAGAGCAAAAGGCCAAAAGCCAAAGCCCAAAGCCAAAAGCTGAAGGCTGAGGAACCAAAAGGCAAAAGGTGAAGCAGCCTCAAGTCAGCCCCTTATATACACCAAAGTAATCCAACCGGGAGGGGGCATGTCAACAAAGAACTCTAAACAGAGTGTAGTGACACACCTTATTGCAGGTATAAACAAAGGTTATGCCAAGGACTAAGGAGATTATCTCTTATGTAAAACACTGGAGAGAGAGGGCTGATATAAAGTAATACATCTTAACTTCATGAGCTTCATGTAATCTAGATGGTACCCACAAGGTCCTTCTTATTATTATCTGCACCAGGGTGATTCTGAGTATCTTGTTCTCATGTACTGAAAGGGTCACTCTCGCCTGCTTAGAGCAAACTAGTATGATCTTTCCTATAGTCTTCCTATAGTCTCAGCGTAGCCAGGGTGGTAGTCTCCTGGTAAAATTCTAACTGTCCCACGTGGGTGCAGTGGGTATAAAGAGGAGCTGTGCCCAATCTAGAAAACATAGAAGTCTTAGTAGATGTATAAGTCAGAAGTTATTCAATCAAGGTGACTTCTGTAAGTGCCACATCCTCTAGCAGTGTTTACATAGAAGAGAAGTCTCATTAGAATGAACCTTGACTTAAGTAGATTAAGCTGGGAGTGGGCAAAACAACAAAACTCCCAGAATAGCTAAATCTGTCCTCCAACAGATGTTAAGTTGGAACTTTAAGCACACATACCCTGTGACTATTTGCTTCATTATAGTAAGAGTCACAGTAAATAGCAGGAAGAATATTTTTTCCAATTACTGGAAGCATTTGGTGGTATAATGGTAAGCATAGCATCTTCCATTTACTGCTAGAAACATAAGTGCAATGAGTAGGAGGCTTTTAAGGCTAGACAGGGATGGAGCTAGAGAGATGGGTACAGAGGTTAGGCACTTCCCTTGCCCACAGTCAGCCCTGGGTCGATCTCCTGCACCACAGATGATGCCCTTAGTCCTGCCAGGACTGAACCCTGAGCACAGGCCAAGAAGAAGCCCTGAGCATTGCAGTGTGTGGCCCTAAAACCCTAAAAATTAAGATAGAAAGCAACACAACAGCAGCAACAAAACTAATTAGTGTTGCAAGCACTAACAAGAACACTCCTTGTGGGACTGGAGCTGGAGAAAAGCAGGTAGAGCACTTGTATTGCACATGGTTGACCCAGGTTGGGTCCCTGAGCCCTACCAGGAGTAATCCCTGAGCAACAATGGGTGTGACTCCCAAAAATAAATGCTCCTTGTTTGTTGACCAAATAACTATAAGTAATTTCTAAACAACCAGATAAAAATGATCTTTTCCTTTAATAGTCACTAATTTTACTCATTTCAGCAGCAAAATTAGTCTTTAAGAATGTTTCCAATGTTGAATATTCAAGAGTCCCTTTTAAAAAATGAAGAGAACTTTTGGTTTCGGTGATTTTCTGGATTGTTTTTTGACATTCCATCTCATTGATTTCTGCTCTAAGTTTTATTATTTCTTTCTTTCTGCTTGGGTTGGGCTCCTTTTTGTTGATCACTCTCTAAGATCTTAAGTTTTGAAGTCAGACTGTTTATGATGGCCTTTTCTTCTTTTCTGATAAATGCTTGAAGAGCTATGAACTTGCCTCTTAACACTGCTTTTGCTGTATCCCACAAGTTCTGGTAATTCGTGTCTTCAAAAAGTCTCATTTGTTTCCAGGAATCTTTGGATTTCCTCTTTGATTTCTTTTATGACTTGCTGGTTGTTCAGCAGTGAGCTGTTTAGTTTCCAGGTACTTGGTATTGGTCTCCGTTTTTGTGTACAATTAACTTCTATTTTCAGTGCCTCATGGTCTGAAAAAGTAGTTGGCACAATTTCTATCTTCTTGATTTTATGGAGGTATGATTTATGGCTCAGCATGTGATCTATTTTGGAGTATGTTCCATGGGCACTGGAGAAGAAAGTGTATTCAGCTTTTTGGGGATGAAATGCCCTGTATATGTCTACCAGCCCTCTTTCTTCCATCTCTTCTTTAAGGGCCAGTATTTCCTTGGTAAGTTTCAATCTTGTTGATCTATCCAGGGTTGATAGAGCAGTGTTGAAGTCTCCAACTATAATTGTGTTGTTGTCAATGTCTTCTTTGAAGTCTATTAGTAGTTGTTTTAGGTATTTTGCTGGCCCCTCGTTGGGTGCATATATGTTTAATAGCGTGATTTCTTCCTGATATATGCATCCCTTGACTATTAAGAAGTGACCTTCACTGTCCCTTCTGACCTTCTTCAGCCTGAAGTCTATGTTGTCAGATACCAGTATGGCTACCCCAGCCTTTTTGGATGGGTTGTTTGAATGAAGGATTGTTTTCCAGCCTTTTATTTTGAGCCTGTCTTTGCTCTGATTGTTCAGGTGTGTTTCTTGTAGGCAGCAGGAATGTCGGATTCAATTTTTTGATCCATTGTGCCACTCTGTGTCTCTTAACTGGTGCATTTAGACCATTGACATTGAGAGACAACAATGAGGTACCATCTCACACCACCACAGAGACTGGCACATCCAAAACAGCAAGAACAACCAGTGCTGGCGTGGATGTGGGGAAAAAGGGACTCTGATCCACTGTTGGTGGGAGTGCCGACTGGTCCAGCCCTTTTGGAAAACAATATGGGCATTCCTCCGAAAACTAGATATTGAGCTCCCATTTGATCCAGCAATAGCACTCCTGGGAATATACCCTAGAGACCGAAAAACACATAGCAGAAACACTATCTGTACTTCTTTATTCATCTCTGCGCTATTCACTATAGCTAGAATCTGGAAACAACCTAAATGCCCGAGAACAGAGGACTGGCTAAAGAAACTGTGGTTCATCTACACTATGGAATACTATGCGGCTGTCAGAAAAGATGACATTATGAAATTTAGCTGCAAATGGAGGGACATGGAGACTATCATGCTGAGTGAAATTAGTCAGAAGGAAAAGGACAGATATAGAATGACTGCCTTCATTAATCGGACATAAATAGATACCAGTGTTTTACTAAATGTGGGAAATGGTAATGGCAGATTAAGACTCACCATTGAATATACACAAAGAGACTTAAGTGATAAACTCTAAATACCTGCAGGGCTAGCCACAATGTGTAAAATAAGAGGCTGAGAGATGCAGAGACAGAGAGAGACAGAGAGAAAGAGAGGAAACTGGGGTACCTGCTACTAAGGCAGCATGGGGGTGGGCAGGGAGGGGGTGGGGTACATTGGTGGTGGAAATGGGGCACTGGTGGAGGGATGGGTGCTGGTATACTGTATTACCAAGAACCAATTATGATCACCTTTGTAATTGTATGTTTCACTGTGGTATAATAAAATATTTAAAAAAATGAAGAGAACGGTAACTTGAATAAAGATCATTTGTCACTTAGAGAACTACTTCTCAGTGATATAGTAATATATTAATAATAGCTAGAAGATCAGTTCTAAAAGGTGAAACACAGCAAACAGGCATATATTTGTCTCTACCAGAGAATTCAAATGAAGTAAAACAGAAGATACAAAGTCATAAATTTAATATAAAATGGTGCTTCTGAGGTGAGTCATTGTAAACTCTCCTATATGGTTGCAAAATATAATAGCAACAGGGTTTTTTTTAATAGTTTGCTCATCATTTGTATAATTCTGAAACTTTTCCAGTTTCAAGTACAAAGCATAGGGACAATAGAAAAGAATCACATTACTTTTTTATGTTCATAAGATGTTCATGTTTTGGTTTCGGTCATACAGTGCTCCAGCACCCATCCCCTCCACCAGTGCCCATTTCCCACCCCCAATGTTCCCGATTCCCTCCCCTCCCTAGCCTGCCTCTATGGCAGGTTCTTTATCTCTTTCTCTTTCTTTCTATCTCTTTCTCTTTTCCTTCCCTTCCACATTGTGGATTACAATACATACATTAAGAGGTTGTCATGTGTATCTTTTTGCCTGTATTTAATGCTCAGTTCTAGGTTGGTATTAGCACTTCGACAATTATTAGCACAGTGTTCCATTCTCTATCTTACCTAGCCTCTGACTCCACACTTTTGTGATAATTTCCACCTTTGGCAAGACCTCCTGATCCATGTTTAACTTGACCTTGGATATTGGTATCATAATGTATATATATATATATATATATATATGTCATGCAAATAAATGCAGTTATTCTATATCTGTCTCTTCTTCTGGCTAATTTCACTCAGCATGATCCTCTCCATGTCCATACATTTATAGGCAAATTTCATAACTTCATTTTTCCTAACAGCAATAGCAACAGGTTTTGATCAAAGAGGACATTGTAGTTGAATGCTCCGAAATCATATTCATATTTAATAAGCAAAGACTTTTAAAATGCTTTGGTGAAGCTGGAGAAATAGTACAGTGAGTAGAGCACTTGCTTTGTACACAGACAACCCAGGTTTAATCCCCGCATCCCATTTGGTCAATCCCCAAGTCCCTCCCAGAGTGATCCCTGAGTGCAGAGACAGGAGTAAACCCTGAGCACTGCTGGGAGTGGCCCAAAAACAAAATAAGTAAATAAAATATATTAGTCTAGATTATTAATACATCTCAACCTCACCCAACTGCCCACAGCCTTCCACCCCTATTAGGATACCTCTGGCTATCAAGTTTACAAAACAGTACTCAAGAACATAAAACTGGCATAAAGAATATATTAAAATCCTCTTCACTTATTTCATGAAAAGTCTATTTTTTGTTCAAGCCATTTCAGTGAGAATCTAATTCCCCCTTTGAGTTTATGACTCGTAATGAGCCCATCCTAACTCCTTCACTGGCTGGCAGTGCTGGAAATAAAACGGGTCAGACCAGCCTCTCTTGGCCTAGCAAACATCTGGAACTTATGCGTGATCCAAAAAAGAAAGAGATAAAGAAAAGCATGAAGGGCTCTGTCTTTTCTTCAGCATTGATTTCTCCCTAGAGACAGTTGTCTGATTTCTCTGGCCTTTGACTGAACAAAGACTCCCCCAGAGCATCAAGCCACAAACTTCCGCGGAAGTTTGAAATTTTTAGACTTGAAGATAAGAAAAACATCAAAACCCGAAAGACCATGGCTCAATGGTATCAAATAACTGGGATATTTACAACAGAATAATGTTTAATTACTCATATCCAAGTTATTGATGTCAGTTTGAGAATTTAAGATGTCTGAAAAGAGTCTGAGAGCATATGCTTTGCATGAGGGAATCCTGGGTTCAATCCCTGGTACTTCATGGTACCCCAAACAGTGTTGGAAGTAGCATCTGAGCAAAACATACAGGGGTTTGGAGATAGTACAGCGGCTAAGGCACATGCCTTTGTGCTTGACTGACTTTAATGCTCGGCACCACATTGTCCCCCAATCATATCCAGGTGTGGCTCTGAAGATCACCCACCATCATCACAAGATATAGCCCCAGATGTAACCTCCGGCACCCCTAGGGTGCCCCATGAACTCCCAGACACCGCAGGCTGAGCACACTCTTAGAGCCCTTATGTTGAACTGCTGCCAGATTGACCAAGAATCATCAGCGTCACCAACCCCCCCCTGACCTGTTCAGGACTTGCATGCCTCGAAAAAAAAAAGTCTTTTTTTTTTTTATTGGAAATACCAGTCTATCTGCAGTGACTCCTATAGTAGAATTTAATATAATGATAGGGAGCAAAAATCGTTTCTTACTTTACACACATTTATAGTTTGGCTATATTTACAAACAGTTTTAATAGTGTTGCATCCAGCAGTATCCTGGGACCCAAGGTCACTTCTGCCAGTGTTTGGCCCTGTAGGCCTGGCCTGACAGTTCAGCCTCCTTTCTGGTGCTTGAGAACTATCAGGTCTACACTCCAGGCAGTGTTTGGGGAGTTAGGAAGCACCAGGCCTTTGCACATCCTTTTATCTCTCTCCATTTCCCCAGTAGCTTTTTAAAAGTATATAATGTCACTCCATAGAAGAATTTTTTGAAGTTTTAAAATAAATGAACTTGCCTGGTCTGCTGCTATATACATACTAAAACTCATAAGTATAAATTACATGAGCTCAATATTATAACATAACTAGAACTTTGTGATACTAAATAGAATTTTCCCTTTACCTATTAGTGAAAACTTCATGCTAATTCCAACCCATTTTCCGGATTACCTCAGGAAAATTTCCTGTCAAGATTTATATCATAAGACCGAAGATATAGTACAGGGGCTAAGCCACTTGCCTTAATTTGATCCCATTCAAAGGCCCCACAGCACATCTGAGTATCTCCAGGGGTCACTTCGAGTGTTGTTGGATGTGGCCCAAACCAGTACACACATAGCCCCAAAGAAGAAAAAGAAAATCATATAGGTCTACAGGTTCACCATAAGAACTAATGGTCACCCAATTAGTGCCTTCATTAACTAAGAAGTTGTTTTATTCACAAGATGCAAAGTCCAGGGTTACTGCGTCATAGTGAGAACTCTGGGACTCTTGGCATTTTTGTTTTATTTTACTGTGAGTTAAGTGAAAATTAAGAATCATTTAATACGGGTTAAAGAGCTGCATTCACTCCTGCAGAACTACTTATGCAGAACATGTGAATAGATTTAAAACCTTTGATTCTGGTGTCATGGGTACCTACTTCCATTATTTAAACTGATTATAAGAGACCAGAGGAAAATAAATTTACTGGGTAAAGATGGTTGTGATGATGGTAACTTATATGTCCACCTGTCTGAAACTATGCTTTTTTATATTTTATTATACCACCGTGAGATATACAGTTACAAAGATGTTCATGTTTGGTTTTCAGTCATGCAGTGTTCCAGCACCCGTTCCTCCACCAGTGCCCATTTCCCACCACCAATGTCCCGATTTCCTCCCCCTCTCATAGCCTGCCTCTATGGCAGGTTCTTTACCTCTTCTCTCTCTCTATCTCTCTCTTCCTTCTCTTACACATTGTGACTAGCAATACATACATTTAGAGGTTATCATGTGTATCCCTTTGCCTATATTCAATGCTGAGTTCTAGCCTGATATTATCATTTTCAACAATTATTAGCATACTATTCCCTTCTCTGTCTTACCTAACCTCTGACTCCCACACACTTGTGGTTGATTCCACCTATTGACAAGAGCCCCTAATCCATATTTTTCCTGGCCTTGGATATTGGTATCATTATATATATATATATATATATATATATATATATATATATATATATACAAAGTATCATGAAAATAAATGCAGTCATTCTATATCTGTCCTTTTCCTTCTGGCTAATTTCACTCAGAATGATCCTCTCCATGTCCATCCATTTATAAGTAAATTTCCCCCTTAGCATTTTCCCCTAATTGTGTTACACTGTCAAGGGTTGCACCCTTGTGGTGTGCACAAAACCTTTCAGTGCTGTGCCTCTGAGGAATCACAGGGCAGTGCCACTGAGATAGTGTGGAGCAGAGGAGGGCATCAAGCTCATGGCGGCCTCTGAGGACTAGGGCGGCGAGGGGGGAGGGCTCGCTCTGGCCTCTGGCCTCTGGTGTGCAGGCAGGCACTCACCCCGGGATGTGTGAGCCATTGCCCTGAACCTCCTCTTAGCTTCTTTCCCTGACGTCCTTAGCTCACATAGTTTTTTCTCTAGGGCCACTCTTCTTAAACTAAAGATCACACAATGTGCAGCTGACATTGTTGACACTGTCTTTTTGATAGGAAATCCCTTTCCCAAAAGGTCCATTGAGCAGACTGCCACTTACATTCCACAGGTATTTTCGGTCTCATATGATCAATCTTAGCAGCAAAGGTGTCAGAGGACATGCAGATGTACTGCAGCTATAAACAATGAAGCTGGAATCCTGTTAATAAGGCAGCAGGAAAGGGGTGACTGGGTGGCTGAGGGCCATGGGCCTCCTATTGAAGATGCTCTGGTTAATGGATACTAGATTATCATTGTGTAATCATTTGCTACTTTGAAAGCATAAGGTCATCCTCAGAAGAATTCTGCCAAGGGAACTTTGAATCACTGAACGGGCTGATCTTCCTTCCCTTTTGGGGACAAATTTTAGCTACTCTTCAACCTAGAAGGCACAAAGCCTGGAAGTGTGTGCTATTTTAGTCAAAAAATGAATCACATCAGTTTGGAGTTATGTCATGTGCTTCTAGAATAAACATGTAACTGGAAACCTGATGGAAATCAGTTAGAATGTTAGAATCCCTAGAAAACCCTTCTTGTATCCTTGTATGGGACCTCTGTTCATCGACATCCTGCTTTCTATTCACGAAATGTCTGACAAGTTCATTCAAAGCTTGTCACAAAGATAAAGATGAAGAGGCTTAAATATTGAGAGGTTGCACCCTCCACAAAGTACCTTACCAGAGGACAGAGTGCAAGCCAATGCTATATAAACATTGGTGGCATTTTAGGTATAGACCAAAAAAAGTAGCAAAGGGAGACCAGAACAATAGCACAGCAGGTAAGACACTTTGCACTCAGTCAATCTGGATTTGAAATTTTGCATCCCAAATGGTTCTCTGGAGAAGAGAAAGAACCTGTCATGGAGGCAGGCTATGGGAGGGGGAGGGAATTGGGGACATTGGTGGTGGTAAATGGGCACTGGTGGAGGGCGGGTGCTGGAACACTGTGTGACCGAAACCTCCAAACATGAACAACATTGTAATTGTATATCTCACGGTGGTATAATTAAATATTAATTAAAAATGTAATAAAGGTTCTTACTTAAAAAATGGTTCTCTGAGTCACCAGGGAGAGAACCCTGATTCCAGAGCCAGGAGCTGGTCCTGAATCCAGCTACATGTGGCCCAAAACTCAACCACCCTCCCCCAAAAAGGGAATTTTTCTTTTGTAATAACTTTCCACCTCACCATCCAATTATTACATAAGAATAATAATTCTATCATCAATAAATCAACCCTATTTTTCTTTCTAGACCCCCACAAATTAATTCAGATTAAAATAATTCATATTAATTCATAAAAAATTAATTCTGATGAAAATGTAATATACATATAATTTGATTAGGTCTATTGTTAAGGTACAAGTTAAAAGGTAAAAAGCATTGTTAAGATCATGAGCTCTGATCCCACCTTCATCAGAGTTTGCATCCACATCCTTTTTTTAAATATTTTATTATACCACCATGAGATACACAATTACAAAGAAGTTCAAAAGATGTTCATATTTGGGGCACACATGCTGCATGGACACACATGCTGCCTGAGCCTACGTGCGGCACATGTGGTGCCCAAGCACGTGTGTTGCCCGCATCTCCCCTCTTGAAATGTGTACTCTCTCACTTTCCCTCCTTCTTCCCTTTCCTAAAACCTCCTTAATAAACCCTGTTTTACTTCACTGAAAAAAAAACAGATGTTCATATTTGGGTTTCGGTCATACAGTGTTCAGCACCCATTCCTCCACCAGTGCCCATTTCCCACCACCAATGTTCCCTGATTCCCTCCCCCTCCCCTAGCCTGCCTCTATGTCCAGGTTATTTATTTATTTCTCTTTCTTATCTCTTTCTCTTTTCCTTCTCTTCCACATTGTTGTGATTACAATACATACATTAAAATGATGCCATGTCATGCAAATAAATGCAGTCATTCTATATGTCTCTCTCCTTCTGGCTAATTTCACTCAACATTGTCCTCTCCATGTCAATCCATTTATAGACAAATTTCATAACTTCATTTTTCCTAACAGCTGCATAGTATTCCATTGTGTAGATGTACCAAAGTTTCTTTATCCAGTCATCGATTCTCAGACACTCTGGTTGTTTCCAGTTTCTGGCTATTGTGAATGAACATAAAAGTAGGGATGGTGTTTGTCCACTGGATATTTTTGGCTTCCCAGGGTATATTCCCAGGAGTGGTATGGCTGGGTCAAATGGGAGTTCAATTTCTAGTCTTTGGAGGAATGTCCATATTGTTTTCCAGAAAGGCTGTACCAGCTGACATTCCCACCAACAATGGATGAGTGTCCCCTTTTCTCCACATCCACGCCAGCACTTGTTGTTCTTGCTCTTTTGGATATGTGCCAGTCTCTGTGGTGCAAAGTGGTGTCTCATTGTTGTTTTGATTTGCATCTCTCTGATGATTAGTGATGATGAGCATTTTTTCATATGTTTTTGGCCATTCGAATTTCTTCCTTGTTGAAGTTTCTGTTCATTTCTTCTCCCAATTTTTTATGGGGTTGGTTGTTTTCTTCTTGTAAAGTTCTACCAGTGCCTGATAGATCCTGGATATTAACCCCTTGTCAGATGGGTATTGGGTGAATATTCTTTCCCATTCTCTGGACTGTCTTTGTATCTTGGTCACTGTTTCTTTTGAGTGCACCCACATCCTTGAGACAAGCTGTTTAAAATCTTTACTCTTCCTTCTCCTCCTTTGTACAACAGCTAATGTAATTAAGATTGATTTTATTCCCAAATGAAAAGATAAAGAAAGTTTGCAGCTGATAATTTATAGACTTTTGATATGTCCTCCTATTTCACTTTTACATGACTTTATGAAGAATATTCAACATAGCAGGCAGTTCTTATAAGATTGAGACTCTAATTTGCCTACTGTTTTCAAAAGGTATGTGACGGGTGACTAGATGGTATGAAGGATTTTTTTTTCTTGTCTAAATGGCTGCTTTCGATGTTTATGTCCAGTTAGAAGCTATACCTAAGGATGATTCTGCACTCTCTGAGAGAAGGCGAGAACTCCAGAAAGAAGTCGAAGCAGCAAGGAGGAATTTCATCCAACAGGTTTAACATCAACTTGTTTAAGTCTTTATCTAAGAATGATGAACACAAAGGTGTTGTGTTTTTATAAATGTGCTCCATAAAAGTTTGTGAAGAGAAGAGTCATTGAATAAAATATTTTCCTACTGGGTTGGTTTCTCAAAGTCTGCTCCAGTTCCATATGGAACTTAGAGAGAAAAGGATATATTGGAACCAGCAGAATTATACAAACTCAAGAGATTTGAAAATAATTGGCTAGGTCAGCAGTTGAGCAATCTCCCAGTTAGTGAGCTCATTCCCAATATGCAGAAAGGATCTTATGACCAGGTTTAACTTTGAAAGGTAGTTTTATTTCTTCAAGGCAAGCAGTTACAGAAATCATTTGGAGAGCAATCAAGTTTTTTTTTTTCAAATCCAGATCTTTAGCCCAAAAGGAGCTACTGAATTTTCAAAGATGGCGCCTCTGCTGGGGATGTTTATCACCTTCCTTGGCCACTGTGATGGATACAGGCTCTCCAGGTGGGGAGACCTGCTGGGGTCAAGTCCAGAGAGACAAAACGGCTGGTTTTTTTTACTTGTGAGGAGAGGAACCTTCTAGACCACTAGTAATTTAAATGGAATCTGTTTAAATAACTTTTGCCTAAAGGCTAGAACTAGTAGGTCCTAGTGACCTAAGAGATAGAATAGTGGGAAAGTTTCCCTCCTTGCACACAGCTGACCCTAGTCTCAATCCCCAGCAATGCATTTGGTTCCCCAAGCAACACCAGGAGTCAGTAGGCCCTGAGCACTGCTGAATGTGACTCCCCAAAACAAATGAAAAAACTGGTTGAGTAGGATGACAAGAAGCTGTGAGAATAGCACTCTGAACTGAATAATCAAAATAAGGAACTATAGTATAAATAAGATGATAGATGCAACAGTTACATTAAAATAATAAATGTTTTATTTTACAATGTCTAATTTAAATATTTTGTTTAGTTACTTGCAAAGAAAATATAATTTGAATGTGAAAAAGTTCTGTCATATTTAGCAGATTGTGTTTGCACATTCTTTTTTTTAATCGAATCACCATGAGCTACAGTTACATGATCAAGTTTCAGTCATGCAATGTTCCAGCACCCATCCTTCCACCAATGCACATTTCCCACCACCAATGTCCCCAGTTCCCCACTCCAGCCTACTTCTATGCTCTATGGCAGGCAGCTTCTCTCTCTCTCTCTCTCTCTCTCTCTCTCTCTCTATCTCTATCTATCTCTCTCTTTCTCTCCTTCCTTTTTGGCATTATGGTTTGCAATATAGATACTGAGAGGTTATCATGTTTGTTCCTCTACTTACTTTCAGCATGCAGTTCTTATCCAGAGTGATAATTTCCAACTATCATTGTCATAGTGATCCCTTCTCTATTCCAACTGCCTCCTCCCCAGCATCTGAGGCAAGTTGCCAACCATGTACCAATATTCCTAGCCCCTCTTTTTGCTGTCCTTGAGTATGTCTGTTTTTTGTCATATCCCACAAATGAATGCAATCGTTCTATGTCTGCCCCTTTCCTTCTGACTCATTTCACTCAGCATGATACTCTCCGATCTATCCATTTACAAGAAAATTTCATGACAACATTTTTTCCTAACAGCTGTTATGTATTCTTTTATATAATAAGAAAAATACTTAGTCAAGTTACTGACTTTATGTTTTACTAAAGTAAGTTATACAAAGAAAATTAGAACGTAGTCGAAGATACTAACTTGAGTACATCCCTTCCAATAAATAACTGTTGTATTTTTTCAAAAGAAAGTGTTCTCAGAAGCTGAATCTAAGCTAGTAGAAAAGCAAATTTCAAAGGAAAATCAGCTTTTAAAGGAGCAAGAACATATACGAGATATGATCTTCAATCTCATCCGTATGACTCAAATCAAACTCGACGAAAGAGCAGAAGTCCAAGGACTACCTGAAAGCTCGGGTAACTGCATGTCTGTAGTGCCCAGTACTTACACAAGAGTCCTGGGTGGCTTCACTTAACACAGTGCTCATGGAGAGCCTTGTGTATGCTCCACGTCCTCTCCCCAGATTTTCCTGGGGCTGTTAGATCTTTTGTTGTTAAAATTTTTTGAGTGCCTGTTTGCTTGTTTTTTAAATTTTGGAGTCACACAGAGTGGTTTCTGGGGAACCAATCTGTGCTGAGGATCAAATTAGTATATTAGTCCTTTGTCAGATGTGTGGGGGTAAATATTTTTCCCTCTGAGTGGGGTCAAATTGTTTGTTTGTTTGTTTGTTTTTAAACCACACCCATAAGTGCTCTGGCCTTACTCCTGGCTCTGTACTTAGTGATTGCTCCCATTGGTGCTCAGGAACCCTATGAGATACTGGGGGTTACCTGGGTGGGTTAGCTGCATGCAAGGCAAGCTGAGCTGCCTACCAACTGTACTATCATTCTGGCCCCTGTCTTTTTATTCTCGGTACCTATTTCTTTTCAATCACTCAGCCTGAATGGGCATTTCTCTCATAGACCTTGAGAAGACAAAAAAAACTATTTCCTCTGGCTTCTCTTAGCAAATGCTTGTTTAAATATGTTTCTAAGGACCAAGTTACTTTACATTTGAAGAACATAACTAGCACTTTATACTTGGTATATTTTAAAGAATTTTGAACAGTGACTTGATTTTTTTTTAAAATACACATGTGCAATAAGTGTATACCTCACTCAGTCAACCTCAGTGTAGTGCCTCAAATGGAGGAAACACGTCCAACACACAGAATGGGCATATTCTCATCATGACTTCAGTCTCTCACAAAATACCACCGAGGATTCAATTCAGTTCATATATTTATAAAGACGTACCCAAATACTCTCCCCTCTGCTGTTGCCCACAAACTATTTTTTTCCAGTTTTGTATCTTTACTACATTGAAGAATAATTTCACATAATTTCAGATTACCAGTCAGAAGCTACATGTGTATAATCATTAATCTGTTGGTGATTACAGTCATCCAAGTGGTTGATAAAGCCTCACCAGTTCAGTTAAAATAGAAAAAAATCCATCTGCATTAATACACTGATCCAGCACATACCACGAATGGCTCACAGTTAGACATCCCATCAGACAGCATGAACCATGGATGTGTCACACCTGTGTGCTAAAGGGATAGATGGAACCAACAGAAATGGTTATGGTTGCCGGAACTTTATATTTGGCACTGTCCAGCACTGCTAACGAGGGCACCTGATGGTGAGAAACACAAATTGCAGTGACAGTGGCCCACAAACTATTTATCCAGCTTAGCTGTGCTGTCCTTGTTCCCATTTTGGCTTCCTCAGTAGCTTCCCAGAGTTTCCCTCAAACCCAGCCTGCCTGGGCTTTTCCCTCTGGTCTCTCTATCCCTTTCTATTCCTTATTTATCCCTTTAGCCACAGGGTGAGGCCATTAGCAGATCAGATTGTTTTCCGTCTTCCGTTCTCCCTCCCTCTCCTCCCGCTGGTCTCTGCAACCCAGTTAGCTGAGGTAATTTTTTTCCCTTCTTGCATGGCAAGGAGATCGGATGAGGAAGAAAATATTTATATTAGTGGCATCAGGCTTTTTATTTTTATTTATTTATCTTTGAACCACAGTGAGATACACAGTTACAAATTTGCTCATGATTGCGTTTCAGTCATATAATATTCCAATTGGCAGACTTTTAAAAAATATCACTCAATTACATTTCAGCAAAAACATGGCAGCAGTATGAAGGAAATCAAAGCCAAGAATCTTGAAATCAGTGTATATAAGAAGAGAAAGCATGAAATTCATCGGAGGTAAAAGAACTGCATGATGACTTATCTAGTTAGGTGTAGGGGAGGGGAAGATTTTATTTTCACAGGATTTAAAAAAACACTTGTGTTTTCACAGACTCAAAGAGTTTGCTAAACTGTATGACAGTGTTCGTAATGAGAGAAATAAGTTTGTTAAGTTGCTTGAAGAGCTCACCAGAAAGCAAATGAAATTAGAGAAAGGTATAAAATGTCACAAAATGAACTGGAAATTTTAAGAAACAGTGCAGTTATACAAGAAAGGTAAGCCTTCCTTACTATCACCCTTTCAAAGGTTTATCTTCTGATTCACTGAACTCTTAAATATCTTGAGACAATAAAATGAAAAATTATAGTCTTTTACAAGTCTTTTACTTCTCTACAGAAGTGGAAAAGTTCTTGTTCAAACTCCTGACTTTTCATATGTAACCTAAACTTCTGGATATGATTCCTTATGTTTCTAATTTGAAAGCCATGTAAAGTGAATGAAAAGCTAAAATATACCACCATGCTTACTTACTATGTTGATTTTTACTTACCCAATAAAAATATAAATAAAATTTATGCAAAATAAAAATATAAATAAAATCATGAATTTGATAATTGATGTTGAAAGTTAGAAAGCATCAAATGTTTATTAACCAGCATCACCTGGTTGTATACTTGAAATGCTGGCTGTGCTGTGAGTGGGGCCTTCAAGCACAGTAGCTAGGGAGGTGACTTTCTGCACTAGAATCCTACCCATGCTATTTACCAACAGTATTTACCAGAGAAGTTTACTTCTCTGTTCTCACTTTCCTTACCTATACCAATAGCCCTTAGTAATAGATAGAACTTTAGTTAGTGGATAGAACTTAATGGATAGAACTTAGTGGATAGAACTTTTTAAACTTGAGTAAATTTACCCACATAAAGTTCTCAGATCTGGTCCACAAATGGTTGTTTATTTAATTTACTATTTATAAACGTTGGTCTCTTCTTTATCTATGCAGTCCTTCATATCCTAAAACTAGGGAGTCTGGACTTTTTCGGATGGATGCTATTGCCCAGTTTACTTTACTGTATTACTGTATCACTGTATCACTGTCTTCCCATTGTTCATCTATTTGCTCAAGCGGGCACCAGTAACATCTCCATCCGTCCTGTCCGCAAGCAAGTGTAGCTCAAGGGCATCTGCTTGCTCCAGGGACAGGAAGAGCCTCAAACCATATTTCAGGTCATGGAATTGAGGTCCATAATTGTTATTACTTTTGGCATAACAAATAAAACACGAGTAGCTTGCCAGGCTTTGCCGTGTAGGTGGTATACTATCAGTAGAAAGCTCTCATCTCGAGCTTTTATTGATGAAACTTATAGGGTAAGATCAGGTTTTCTCTTGGATGGAGCCCTGAGGAACTATGGAGTCTGAATGTTGAGAATGACTGACCACATGATGTATGGGTTGCTCTGGCTTACTTTAATGTAGATATTATAAATAATTGAATAATTGTGATTAAATAAAAAAAATTTTTAAATTGCAAAATAGTTTCCTATGGAGGTCAGATTAGGTAGTGGGAGGAGGAAGCCATATGAGAAGGAAAATTGGATTTCTAAGCAACTCCTTATCCCATGTAGAATAAAATATCTTTTATAGAAGCTCTGCTTTCCTTCAGGATTTACTGTGATACTATACTTAAGTATGAGAGATAGTATAAACTATGACTTTTTGCCCATAAAAGAACTTGGTTTTGGGGCCAGAGCAACAGTACAGTGAATAGGGTTGTTTTTTTTTTTTTTGCATGCTGCTGAACCAGGTTTCATCCTTGGCATCTCCCCAAGCACCATTGGAACTAACCCCTGAGTATCAGAGGGTGTGAGTCTAAAACAAAACAACCAAGAAGTTAGTCTCTGAGAATGGCAAGACAGTAAAACAGTTATTACTGCTTCTTGATTTGATAAAGAAGGGCAGCAAAGACTATGATGTAAAGGACAGTGTTCTAGTCTGGATGGAAAGAGGATCAAAGATCTGGGAAGATTACAGACATTTCTCTTTTTTATTAAATTTTAATTATTTTTTCAAGCTTTTTTTTTCACTTGATCACCATGAATCACAAAGTTACGCAGTTATTCATGATTGAGTTGCAGGTGAATTACAGAAATTTCTGTAGGGTGTCATGATGGAGATCGGTCCTAACTGCCAATACTGTCATTGCAAGGAACATACTAAAGCCAGAACTACTCTGCTACCACTGTCTCCCAAGTCTAAATAACAAACAAAAGTATAATTCTCCCATTACTTTTTTTAAAGAAAGCTGCAAAATTCCATGTTAAAATATGCCAACAATATGACCATCAAACAGAGCATGCAGAATGATGTGTGCAAAGTTGTGGCCAAACTTCAGGAGATGAAAGAAAGGAAAGAGGCCCAGTTAAGTAACATTGACAAACTTGCCAGTACAATCACAATGATTGAAGAGGAAATGGTACAGCCTCGCAAAAAAGTATGAAAAAGCTGTTCAGCACCGAAATGAAAGGTAAACAAGAAAGGGGGAACTTAACGTGAGGGCAGAGTACCCAATGATCCTCTTTAGTATTGTTGCCCCTTTTTCTCTGCAGGTATGATTGTGCCCAGTGAGGGACATTTATAACTGGTTTTAGAGCCTTTGTCAAGGGAATGTCAGGGTATTGCTTGAAAATAAGAAACTCTGCTTGGAGAGGAGGTTTGGGAAATGTTCTCTGTGGAATCAAAGTCCATTTCCAGATTCCATTTAGGATACTTCTTATTCCATTCTGTTCGTTCAGTACTAAGTCAGTCTTTGTATCTTTGTGTCAGTTTTTGAGACAAGTTTGATTTTACTATGATTTTTTTTTGTGCAATTCTCTCAGTTCATTTCTAGGCAATTCAGATCTTCAGAATAGTGTCTTTTCTGGTTACAATTATGCTTTCATCAATTACTAGAATGCTATAATAATTACACATGAGAGCAGATTGTTCCTCCTGTAAAACTCAGTTGTATGTTATTCTGTAGAGTGCTCTGCTCTCAGAGTATAAAAAGGTGGTGAAGTTGTGAAGTTGGCAGACCCCATAGATGGTTTATGTGAGGAGAAGAGGAGAGAGATGGTCATTTTCTCCTGCTCCACCTCCTCCATCCCTGGACCAACTGGAAAGGCTAGGACTGATAAAGTCTGTGGATGAGCCCCTGTGTGGCACAGGCCAGACCCCACCAGCCCTAGTAGGGGGCCGTCAATCCACACCTGCCATCCACTTGGTCTTCTCTACATGGAGGTTAATCCCATGGATAATCACCAGATTTCTTGGGGAGCCGTGGACTCAGGCTGGAGCAAGGAATTGCTCTTTGCAGGAAAAGAAAGTCCTAGGCCTTACCCAGGGCTTCCAGGTTTCTGTCTTTCCCACAGGAAGGAATTTTAGGAGTAGACAAGCAGTGATTTTATTTGGAGGTTTTTTGTGGAAGGGAAGGGGGAAGAGAAACGGCAGCGAGCACACATCTCAAGAGGGGAGATGTGAGTGATACATGTGCTCAGGCACCGCAAGTGCTTAGCCACATAGACACAAGCAGCACATGGACTTGGGCAGCATATGCTTCCTTTGTTCATGGTGGCATTACAGGATTTTTCCCAAGGTGTCCCTCATGGAGCTTCTACCTAGGTAAAGAGAGTCTGTTCCTTTGGTGGTTGCCAAGGAAGTAGAGTTGGGAGTGGTAAATGGTCCTCTTTGAACTTTCTGTCCTGGTCTTTGTTCCTGCTCAAACTTCTCTTGGAGTGGGGATCCAGCCTTCTCTGAGTCTGTTGGTGCCAGGTGAAGCCTTATCAGGTCTTAGTTCCCGTGTCCTCAAGGCAGGCTCTTTGTAGCCTTGGTGCTATTGGTTTTATCACTTAGCAGGAATTCCATTGCCTTGGGAGGTGGAGGGGCAGGGGCCTTCCCTATTTGCCTGCCTATATCAGTTGCTCCTAGTTTCTGTTGTCAAAGAAGTGGATTGTGAAAAGCCAGTGAAAGGTAAATAAAACAAAATACAGAGCAGTGATTAGTCCCCACATCACCGAGTACACAAAGGATTTGAGAGAGAAGCAAATAGAAATGATGTAGGTGGACCCCAGGGGAGGCTTATGTGAGGCCGGAAGGGGAGAGAGATGGTCGCTTTCTCCCCAGCCGCCTCTGCCGCCCTGGACCTGCTGGACAGGCTTAGGACTGATAAAGTCTGCCGCAAGCTGAGCTCCACCAGCCCCACAAAGTGGCCCTCAAACCACACCTGATGTCCGCTTGATATCTAGGCACAGGAGTTAATCCCCAACACCCGAGATTTCTCTGGGAGTCACGGACTCAGGCTGAGTGAGGAATTGCTCTTTGCAGGAAAGAAAAGCCAGTCCTAAGCCTTACCCAGGGTTTTCTCAAGGTTCTTGTCTTCCTCACAGAAAAAGAATTTTCAGGAGTCAATGAGCAGTGAAGTTTTACAGAATTTATTAAGGAGGTTTTAGGATGGGGAAAGAGTAGGCAAAGAGAGAGAGTAACACGCTCAAGGGAGAACTCGGGCTGCTCCAGAGGCGGAGGGTGAGCCCCAACTGATTTCCAAAGGGGGCTTTTATCCCTTTGGGTTGGAATGCTGTAGAATCTTCTGCTGGGCCATCAAAGTTGATGGGGGGCTAAGGGCTGGGCAGAAGAAGGTGGATCCAGCTTCTTCAAGTCTATTGTTGGTTAATGGGTCTTATCAGGTCTTCATTCCTGGTTCCAAAAGGTGATAGCCTAATGGCGACAGTTTATTGCCATGCAGGTTCCCCCTGTCTGCCTGCTTACATCAGAAACAGTGAAAGATGTTCTCTGGGAGATGAATGGTGTTAGGGAGCACAAACCAGAGCACATAGGCGGTGTCCTCCAGGCACTGGTCAGATTCTCAAGGCTGGGAGTTAGAAATTTCTTGCTTTGTCTCTTCCCCACAATCCTCATAAGAATTGTGTCATCCTGGCATGGTGAGAGTGGACAGAATTTTGTCTGTTTATGGAGACATTTGTTTTAGAGACATTCAATTTTAAAAGAACCTAATGGACTTGGCAAGTCACATAAAGCAGAATCACTACAGAAACACATTCTTTGGTTTCTGGCTTGTGCCCTTTGGACAAACTTGGGTGGCAAACGTGGTCCAAGAAAAGGGTCTGCAGAAAATTAGACTCTGGACTTGTTCTGTTCTTGCTTGGGGAGTGGTGTTCTTTTGCACTCCCAGAAAATCTTTTTTCCCTTTTTTTTTAAAGTATTTTATTATACCACCGTGAGATATACAAATAAAAAAGATATACAATTAAAAAGTTCATATTTGGGTTTTGGTCATACAGTGTTCTAGCACCCGTCCCTCCACCAGTGCCCATCTCCCACCACCAACGTCCCCGGTTCCCTCCCCCCCTTCCCCAGCCCCCTCCATGGCAGGTTCTTTATTTCTTTCCCTTTCTCTCTCTTTCTCTTTTCCTTCCCTTCCAGACTATGGATTACAGAACATACATTAAGAGGTTGGCATGTGTATCCTTTTGCCTCTATTTAATGCTCAGTTCTAGGTTGGCATTAGTACCCTCGACAATTATTAGCACACTGTTCCATTTTCTGTCTTACCTAATCTCTGACTCCCACATGTTTGTGATAATTTCCACTTTTGACAAGACCTCCTGATATATGTTTCACTTGACCTTGGATATTGGTATCATAATATGTATATATATATTTATGCCATGCAAATAAATGCAGTCATTCTGTATCTGTCTCTCTCCTTCTGGCTAATTTCGCTCAACATAATCTTCTCCATGTCCATCCATTTATAGGCAAATTTTATAACTTCATTTTTCCTAACAGCTGCATAGTATTCCATTGTGTAGATGTACCAAAGCTTCTTTATCCAGTCATTGATTTTCGGGCACTCTGGTTGCTTCCAGATCCCAGAAAATCTTTGAGACTTGCAGAGACACTGGCTAGGTAGTGAAATGGCCTGTACTAGAGTCAGGTGCTCTATATCCCTCTCTCCCCTCTCCCCAATAACACTCAAGAGTGTGGCATTTGCCTAGTAAAACCAACAGTAATTATCAATTGTATTTGAGAACTTTGCCGTGTTGGCATATGTTTTGTATCCAAACCCAGAGGGAACCTTGATGTCTAGGGAGACTGTGGCCTGCAGACCCTTCAGCCTCTGCCTCTCTCTAACCCTAGTGGAGTTCAGCTGATAGAGCGGGAAGAAGAAGTGTGTATCTT
The DNA here is from genome assembly GCA_021461705.1 of Cryptotis parvus. Classification (NCBI taxonomy): domain Eukaryota; kingdom Metazoa; phylum Chordata; class Mammalia; order Eulipotyphla; family Soricidae; genus Cryptotis; species Cryptotis parvus. Next base: position 112,937 of record JAJIBD010005663.1, on the reverse strand, counting down.
TTATGAAAAAATAAATATCCAGGAAAGGATGAGGCTAAATGGAGAAATTGAATTACATCTCCTGGATGAAAAGGTTCGGTTCCTGAAACTGAAGATTTCTGAAAAGCAGAGACAGATTCTTGTCACCCAGAAATTAGTGCCGGTCAAGAAGTCCTTGGATGCTGACTTAGCAGTGCTCCAGATTCAGGTGAGAGATTCAGGTGCTCCTGAGACACTTCTTAGGAACATTTGTTTTCCTCTTTCCATGATGATTGTCGGTTGAGTCAAACCAGGTAGCTCCTGCTCCCTCTGAGCATCTGTGAGTTGTGCTCGGGTGGAATCTGTACTCCAGGCCTCTGATAGTATTTTATTCCATAAAGCATATTCTTCCTTTTCTTTTTTTTTTTTTTGGGGGGTATCACACCCAGCAATGCTCAAGGGTTACTCCTGGCTTTTTACTCAAGAATATTCCTAGTGTTGCTGGGGGACTTAAACACAGGAGATGCCAGGGCTTAAACCCAGGTTGGCCTCGTGCAAGGCAAACACCCTACCCACTGTACTATCACTCCAGCCCCAAGGAAACTAAGGTTTAGAGAAAATAAATTAAGTACTGAGATTATAGAAAATAGAATTTACCTCAACAGAAAAGCAGAAAATGATGACTGAGTTTTTAGCAAGTTGCACATCTCTTCATAAAGAATAAAAAGTAAATTGTAGTGCCACTGCTGCTTAGGAGTTGAGATTTTTTTTTTCATTCATCTCCAAAGTCTCATTGATTCTGAGACTTAAAATATCATGATAGGGGCCAGAGTGATAGTACAGTGGGTAGGGCTTTTGCCTTGCATGTGGCTGACCCTGGTTCGTTCCCCAGGATCCTGTATGGTCCCCCGAGCACTGCCAGGAGTAATTCCTGAGTGCAGAGTCAGGAGGAACCCCTGAGCATTGCCGGGTATGACCCAAAAAGCAAAATAATAATAATAATAAATAATAATAATAATAAATAATAAATAAAAGTAAAGTATCATGATAGGCATTTAACAAAAATAAAGTAATAATTTTAGGCTGTTCCTGACAGATTGCATATTGTGTTGAGCTAGACATTAAAATCTTTTTTGTTCTTTGAGAAACTATTTAACCTATTGCAAGAAAAGGGTTTTATGCTATAATCCAGCAATTATATACATCTATGTTGCCTACATTGTCTTCTAGAGCAACCAGCAGTCAAGTCTATAAAGTTGAGGTCTGCCATCACAGAACATCCTTAATTATAACATGAATAGGAAGTAAGCAAAGGGCTAGATTTAAACCAGCTTTTCTCTGATGCCTTAGAAGACAAGGTCACTTACAGACATCATCCTCATAATAATCGTGAATGAGTAAAACATACAAGTTACAGCTAATGGGGTGTTGTTAATAAGATTATTTTTAATTGTTAAATTTTATTGAGTTAACATTGCTTACTATAGTGCTACTATTTATGCGGTAGGCATATAGTGTTATTACTCTATCACCAATGACCATCGTACCAGCGATTTAATACCCGTTTATAATAAACACTATTTTACTGTCCCTTGATTCTTTCTCGTTCTTTTCCTCCTTATCTCCCCCAACCTCCCACTTCGTAATATAAGTTCTATTATCAGAGTCTAGGTATTAGCTTTCATTGACCACTGTCTGTTCCCTTGCTTGTTTCTTTATAATCCATGTGGATGGAGATAATCATGTATTTATCTTTCTCCTTCTAATTTAGGCCAACATGACCACCCTCTAGTTCTATGTTGTAGCCAAAAGGAAGATAATTTTTTCTTATAATCGAGTATCATTCCACTGTGTATTTTTACTACAATATCTTTACCCATTCATCTGTAGTTGGACATTTGTGTTTCCATATCTTAGCTATTATAAATAGCACTACAGTTAACAAATGTATGAAAATGTACTTTTTCAATTTAATGCATTTGCATCCTTGGAACAGATAAAAAAAAGAGTGGATTCATAGTACCATAAGGTTACTTGTCACTTGCCTTCCCGTTGTTCATCGATTTGCTCAAGCGGGCACCAGTAACATCTCCATTTTGGGGAATGAGGTCCATTATTGTTGCTCTTTTTGGCATATTGAATACACCAGGGGTAGCTTGCCAGGCTCTGCCGTAGCTCTGGGTTCATATCAGGAGTCCCAGTCTTTTTCTATGTCAGACCATCAACCATCCAGGACTATAAGGTAGCACTATTTAAAAACTATTTTTTTAATTTCTATACTGTTTTTTCATAGAAGCTGGATGGTGAATGAGGGTTCCTTCCTCCTATCCCTACCAGCCTATTTTGATGTAATTGATGAGGAAAAAAGCCCACTGTCCCTATTTCAAGCAGGCTAACAGCAGAAAGCAGGACCTGTCAAGGTCTTGTCTGGGAGACACAACATAACCTTGGAGTGTATTAAGGATGTCCTTGATACGATCAGAGTCTTGCTTTGTAAACTTAATTACCCAGGAATGTATGACAAATGTGTTCATGTCCTTGAGGTGGTTCAGACTCTGCTTTGCAAAATAACATGCTTTGGAATTTATGCTTCTGTACATTCTTGCCAGTTGAGAAGCCGGCATGTTACTTGGTTTTACACTGCTTTTGGTAGGAATCTCTGCAACATTCACACTGGTGTGATGTGATAGCATATTGTCATTCTGATTTGCATTTCCTAATAATCAGAGACGATGAACATCTTTTCAAGTGCCTCTTAGCCATCTGCGTGTGTTCTTTAGAGAAGTGTCTGTGCAGTTCCTCTCATTTTTCAATGGGCTCATCTTTTTCTTGTTTTGTGAGTGCTTTTTATAGCTTGTATATAGTGCTTTGTCAGATGTGTGATGTGCCACTATTTTCACCTACCCAGAAGAATATCTTTTTGTTTTGATCGTAGTTTCCTCCCAAGAACAGAAGCTCTTTTGTTTGATGTATTCCCATTCATATATGCCTTCTTTGCTAATGGAGTGGAATAATTGAAGGCATCTCTGAAGTCAGTGACTTGGAGAATTTTGCTTTCAGATCTTTAATCCATCTTGAATGAACTTTTGTGTATTCTTAACAAAATGGAACAATTTTTTTTGCATGTGGATAACCAACTTTCCCAGCATCATTTTCTTAAAGAGGCTTTCTTTTCTGATTTGAGGTAATTTCAATTTATTTTTTTACCTAATTGTTTTGACTGGGACTTATAGTACTATGTTGAATAATAGTGGTAAGAGTGAATACCTTTATCTTTGCCTAATCTTAAAAGAAAAACGTTTAGTTTTATTTGTCATTGAGTATGGTATTATCTGTTGTATTGTATCTTCTCTATATTAGGTCCTTTCCATCTAGATTTTGTTGACAATTTTTACTATAAATGGGTGTTAAATCTAGTCAGGTTTCTTTGCATTATTGATATCACCATATAATTTTTATTTTCCCTTTGATATATATTGACATTGATAGGAGATATAACATGAATATAATGTAGTAATCATAGTAATAATAATATTATGTCAGTGTCAATATAATATAAAATCAATATAATGATATAATGAATATATTTATTTCTGTTGAGCCATCCTTGTATTCCTGAGATAAATACCACCTAGTCAGGGTGTCTTATCCTTTTGAATTATTGTGGCATTCAGTTCATTAAGATTTGTTACAGATTTTTGCATCTCTGTTCATCAGGAATACTTGGAATTTTTTCTATTTAATGATGGGTTTTGCTACTTTTAGTATCAGGGTGATGCTAGGAACCTTTTCACTTTGATCTGGGCTTCCCTACAGAAAATTTTGAGAGGAAGGACTCCCATCAGACAGGTACCTTGAGGATCACATACCTTGAGGATCAAATAGCATATAAGCATTCACTCTAGCCCTTAAGCAACTCCTTAGTCTCCTGGTTATGTAATTTGAAGATTTATAAAGACAAGAGAGTTTTAAAGTTAATATTTCTCTCTTGTTTTAATAGTTTACACAGTGTACAGACAGAATAAGAGATCTGGAGAAACTCTTCATAAATCCTGACGTAAGAACAGAAGTCATTTTCTTCCAGGAAAAGATCCTACTGAAGAAGAAATGACAAAAAAAATAAATAAGGTAAACATTCTTAAAATAATCGTTTTGTCCCTTGCAGTTCAGTGTCATGGATAACCATGGTGGTGGTGTGTTATGCAGGTAGAATTAAGCCTAATCATTTTTTTGGCAACAGACCTACCTCTTTCATTGTAATCTAAAACAAAATCTAGGCTGAACTTTAGACACTTACCAAAAGAAGTAAACTCTAATCATTTCAAGATAGTCACCTTTCTTTCATTGCCCCAAAAGGCAGTTTTGGGGTCCTGAATGGTTTGTATTGTCTTCCTGATGGGAGCCGATCAAAGGACTGGCAATGTGGAAGTTCTAGAAAGCTGAAAAGGCAGCCTTCCCCTTAAGATCAGGAACACGACAAGGTTGCCCTCTCTCACCTCTTCTATTCAATATAGTACTGGAAGTACTTGCCATAGTAATCAGAGAAGAAAAGGACATTAAGGGCATCCAGATAGGCAAGGAAGAAATCAAGCTATCATTATTTGCAGATGACATGATATTATACTTAGAGAACCCTAAACTCTCAACCCAAAAACTCTTAGAAACAATAGATATATATATAATAAATATAGTAGAGTAGCAGGGTACAAAATCAATACCCAAAAGTCGATGGCCTTCATATACACAAATAACAAAAGAGAAGAAAGGGATATTAAGAAATCGATTCCATGCCGGCTGGTACAGCCTTTCTGGAAAACAATATGGACATTCATCCGAAGACTAGAAATTGAACTCCCATTTGACCCAGCCATACCACTCCTGGGAATCTACTCTGGGAAACCAAAAATATGCAGCGGAAACACCATCCCTAGTTTTATGTTCATAGCAGCATTATTCACAATAGCTAGAATCTGGAAGCAACCAGAGTGCCCGAAAATCGATGACTGGATAAAGAAGCTTTGGTACATCTACACAGTGGAATACTATGCAGCTGTTAGGAAAAATGAAGTTATAAAATTTGCCTATAAATGGATGGACATGGAGAAGATTATGTTGAGTGAAATTAGCCAGAAGGAGAGAGACAGATACAGAATTACTGCATTTATTTGCATAACATAAATATATATGTTCATATTATGATACCAATATCCAAGGTCAAGTGAAACATATATTAGGAGGTCTTGTCAAAGGTGGAAATTATCACAAACATGGGAATCAGAGGCTAGGTAAGACAGAAAATGGAACAGTGTGCTAACAATTGTCGAGGGTACTAATGCCAAACTAGAACTGAGTATTAAATAGAGGCAAAATGATACACATGACAACCCTTTAATGTATGTTCTGCAATCCATAGTCTGGAGGGAAGGAAAAGAGAAAGAGAGAGAAAGGGAAAGAAATAAAGAACCTGCCATGGAAGAGGGCTGGGGAGAGGGAAGGGAACCGGGGGCGTTGGTGGTGAGAGATGGGCACTGGTGGCGGGATGGGTGCTGGAACACTGTATGACCAAAACCCAAATATGAACTTTTTAATTGTATATCTTTGTAATTGTAAAAATTAAAAAATTTAAAAATCGATTCCATTCACAATTGTACCACAGAAAATCAAATACCTAGGAATCAGCTTAACCAAGTGTGTAAAGGACCTATACAAAGAGAACTACAAGACACTGCTTCAAGAAATAAAAGAGGACACAAAGAAATGGAAACACATTCCCTGCTCATGGCTGGGGAGAATTAACATTGTCAAGATGGTAATACTCCCTAGAATTTTGTACAGATTCAATGCGGTTCCTATAAGGATACCCATGACATTCTTTAAAGAAATTGACCAAACACTCCTGAAATTCGTATGGAATAATAAACCCTCATGGATAGCTAAAGAAATCCTCGGGAAAAAGAAGATGGGAGGCATCACTTTTCCCAACCTCAAACTGTACTACAAAGCAGCAGTAATAAAAACAGCATGGTACTCGTATAAAAACAGACCTGTGGATCTATGGAATAGAGTTGAGTATCCTGACACCCAACCTCAAAGACATGATAAGTTAATCTTTGATAAAAGTGCAAAGAGTCCAAACTGGAGTAAGGAAAGCCTCTTGAACAAGTGGTGCTGGGAAAACTGGACAGCGACATGTAAAGAAATGAATTTGGACCTGTGTCTAACACCTTGCACAAAAATCAGATCAAAACGGATTAAAGAACTCAATATCAGACCTGAATCCATAAAGTACATTGAAGAAAATATAGGAAAAACCCTCCACAACATTGAGGCTAAAGACATCTTCAAAGGTGAAACACCATTAACAAAGCAACTAGAAGAAAAGATAAACATATGGGACTACTTGAAACTAAAGAGCTTCTGCACCTCGAAAGAAATAGTGACCAAGATAGAAAGACAGTCCACTAGAAATTGAGTCCCTTTTTGACCCAGCCATACCGCTCCTGGGAATATACCCTGGGAAGCCAAAAACACAGCAGAAACACAATCCACACTTTTATTTTCATAGCAGCACTATTCACAATAGCCAGAACCTGGAAACAACCAGTATGCCTGATGACTGGATAAAGTACATCTACACAATGGAAGAATACTATGCAGCTGTTAGAAAAAATGAATTTATGAAATTTGCCTATAAATGGATGGACATGGAAAGGATCATGTTGAGTGAAATTAGTCAGATGGAAAGAGAGAGACATAGAATGACTGCATTTATTTGCATGACATAAATATATCAGGTGGTCTTACCAAAAGTGGAAATTACCGCAAACGTGAGGGAGTCAGAGGTTAGCTAAGACAGAGAGGGAACATGTGTGAATAAATATCGAAAGGGCTGATACCAACATAGAACTGAGCATTAAATACAGGCAAACAAATGCACAGGATGGCTTCCAAGTGTATGTAGTGCAACCCACAATGTGTAGGAGAAGGAAGGGAGAGAGAGGGAGAAAAAGAGTTAAAGAACCTGCCATTTAGGCAGGCTAGTGGGAGGGGGAGTGAATTGGGGACATTGGTGGTGGGAAATGGGCACTGGTGGAGGGCGGGTGCGGAACCTGTGACCGAAACCTCCAAACATGAACAACGTTGTAATTATATATCTCACGGAGGTACAATAAGATATTTAATTTTTTTTTTTTTTTTTTGCTTTTAAGGGTCACACCCAGCAATGCTCAGGGGTTTCTCCTGGCTCTGCACTCAGGAATTACTCCTGGCGGTGCTCAGGGGGACCATATGGGATGCCGGGGATCGAACCTGGGCCGGCATGGGCCGGCCACGTGCAAGGCAACCGCCCTACCCGCTGGGCCATCGCTCCGGCCCCAATATTTAATTTTTTTTTAAAAAGGCAGTTACCTGCTCTGGAGGGAAGAACTCAAGAGAAAATGGTCAGGGGAGTCTTTTTTTTTCTGTTTTAATGGAATCACTGCATTACAAAGTTGCAGAGTTATTCATGATTGAGATTTAGGCACTCAACCTTCCAATAACAATCCCTTCATCAATGTCCATTTCTCTGTGCCAGTTTCCCTCCTCCACCCCAGCCTACCTCTATGGCAGGCTCTTTGTACTTACAGCATTTCTTTCTCCTCCCAGAGTGACCATTTCCCTTCACCAACGTATTGTACCCTTCCCTGGTCTATTCTCTTCCCACCCACAGCTCCACCACTGCCCCCCACCCTCACCAGTGGCAAGTTTCCTAGAGAAAGCTAGTTCCCATGTTCTTTGTTTTTATTGCCTTTTGGACTTGTTACTTTTCTGCTATGCTTCTTTATATTCCATATATACGAGAGATTTTGCTGTCTCTCCCTCTCCCTCTGACTTCCTTCACTCAGCATAATACTCTCCAGATTATTCACAAAGAAGAAAAGTGCAGGACTTTATCTTTTCTAGTGGCCAAGTAGTATTTCATTGTGCTTATATACCAGAGATTCTTTTTTTTTCTTTTTGGGTCACACCCGTGAGTGGGGGCCTCTTTTCCCTGCGTCAATACCAACACTAGTTGCTATAGTTCTTGACATGTGCCAGTCTCTCTTAAAAACATTTTAAAAACAACAATCACAGTTGTGTGTTTTATTTGCATTTTCCTATCATGGAATCGGGAGCTCAATAACAGTTGTCTTCATTAAAGGGCTGGGAACTAGCTGGTGCTCTAAGGGGAAAAGATTTTGACTTGCTTGACATTTTCCTCCCCCGTTAAACTTGTTTTTAACTGTAGCTGGAACTACTGATAGCCAAGAAGGAGGAGAAGTTACTGGAGCAGGATTTCATCTTTGAGCAGGTCACTCGGCTCACAGACAGACTCAGCAGCAAGACCCAGGAGGGCAAGCAAGACACACTGCTCCTAGCCAAGAAGGTGTGTTGGTGACCTCTAGAGCCTCTTATTCCTCCCTTTCTTCTCCCTCCTCTTTCATCCTCCAGGCTGCTTTATTTACAGAGAGGAGCACTAGAGAGATCAGGCTTTAAGACTGGAAAGACATATTAGAACATAGAGATGACTCCTACTAGTATCCTAAGTAAGTTTTGATTGTTCCAGGAATTAATTTACTTTAGAGTGGGGGGAGTGATACCTGCTCAGATATGGTCATTATTCTCTTTATATTTCATAGTATATCAATGTTGACTACTTTCTAGTTCCTTTTATTTTATTTTATTATACCACCATGTCTTCTATTGCATTGTGATTGTGGGCTCTTGGGATATGTTCCAAGGAGTGGAATTTTGTTGGTTCTTATGGAAGCTCAATACCTAGTTTTTTGAGGGATATCCATGCTGTCTTCCAAAAGGGCTGTACCAGTCAATTATAAATATATCATGATTGGATTTCAGTCCTACAGTGTTCCAGCACCCACCCTCTACCAGTGCCCATTTCCCAACACCAATGTCCCCAGATTTCACCCCCTTTCCCAGCCTGCCTCTATAGCTGGCACTTTTCCTTCTAGTTCCTTTAGAAGGGACCACCTCAGTTTTCCAGCAGCTGAAGAGAATCATCCCAAGCTGGAACTCAGACATAGAAGGGGATCATTAGAGCAAATAGCAGTCACATAGCACGTGAACTTATCACACTCTGGGGTCCAGCCACTGTGGGACCTGCTGGTAAGAAAAGGACAGTAACTGAAGCGTCCACATAAGCCTCTAATTCAAATTCAGGGTGCAGGGTTTGCCTGGGACAGCAGGAAACTGGACTGATGCACCCAGAAAGGCAGGTTGGTGATTCAAATATGGGAGAAGCTGTTCCTGGGCAGGCAGGGATTTACTCACCTGCCTTGCACTGGGTCTGGTGCCTTGAGAAGTCAGCCTGCTCCTCATTCTCTTTATGCTAAGCATGACAGCAAAAAAAAAATTGTCAGGGATATACTGTTCACCTTGGCTAATGCAGGGAAACAAATAAGAAGAAACACAACTCAAACGTGGGCCCCTGAGAACATTCCCTTTCTCGTTCTTCATTTCTCTGAGACCTACCTTGTCTGAACCCTAGACGAACTTCTGAGCAAGTAAACAGACTTATAACTAGCCTCATAAAATAAAAAAATGTTATGACGTTTTTGGGCTCATGACCTTTGCCTGAGGGTGTTGGGCCAACATTTCATTAAAGGATGCCTTCATTCCTCTTGCAAAATTAATTTTTTTTCGCTTTGAGGGAAGTCAGTTTCCTCTAAGGGCTGCTGGTCCTAGCTGCTGCTAGTCTCTCCAGAAATTAAATCTAGTGCTAGAGATAAGTAAATGTGAGCTGCTGCAAACAGCAGGTGGCCAGGGAAGTTCCAGTACTCGGTACTAGCCTAGAACTCGACTAACCTAGGACTGATTTTCCCCCACCTGTCTTTTCTTCACCTTCTGTATTCTCTAACTGCACTTTCCTTCATTTTAAAATTGTAATCTCAGGGCTAGATAATATAGTACGTAAGGTGTGTACCTTGCATATAGCTGATGCCAGTTCCATCTTTAGCACTATATATGATTGCCTGATCACAATCAGGAGTAATCCCTGAACTCAGAGCCAGTAGTAAGCTCTAAAACTGCTGGCTGTGGCCTCAAAACAAAACACAAACAACCAAATTATAATCTTCAAATTATAATCTTCCAAATTATAATCAAATTATAATTTGGAAGAGCTTGAAAGGTAGAGCTTGGAAGGTAGAAAGACTTTCAGATACTTAATCTCTGCTATACCAGTTCAAGCAAGTGACCTAGAGAAAGATAAATTATCTTAAAACAGACTTTCCTGATCTGTGAAGTGTGACTATCTGTTGTGACTGCAGTTATCTCCTAATAAAGTTATCTCCTAATAGTTTGATCACAAAGGAACCTAATGCCATGCAGGTACTCAGCAAGAATGCATTCTCCAAGTCTCTTCCCTTTTTATCTAGCTTTTAACTCGTTTTACAAGTTTTCCAAACTGAACAGAAAATGGTGACTCAGCAAAGACTTAAGAATAATCATGAATAACATCATTGTCTTTTTGATTTGTAAAAGAAATGACTAGTGTCATACACATATGCATGACACTCGAGCATATGGTGGCTGATTCATGACATTTAGGGAAGAAACAATGACTTATCACTGAAACTTTGGTTTGGGGAGCCATTCCTGGCAGTGCTCAAGGGATTACTCCTGGCTCTGTACTCAGTGATCACTCCTGAGTGGGGCTGGGGGACCAAGTATGGTACCAGAGATCAAACCCCGATCAGCTATAAGGAAGGTAGGTGCTTTATCCACTGTGCACCTACCTTATGAACTATATCTCCAGTTCATAAGTGGTGGTAATTTTTCCTCAAAGTATGCTTCCTAAAAAATGAATGCAGTTCAAAGAGTTTAAAAGCTTATATTCCTTGATTTCTTATGGAAATAAAATATGTAGATAAAAAGCAGTCTTTCAATTTTCCTTTTTTGTTGCTGTTGTTTTGTTGGGGGAAGATTATTTTTGGCCACACCCAGAGGTACACAGGGCTTACTCCTGACTCTGCACTATGGCATCACTCTTGGCAGGTTCGTAGCACTGTGTAGGATGCCGGGATCAAACCCAAGTCAGCTATGTGATGTACTATCTCTCTGGCCCCAGTCTTTCCATTTTCAAACAGGGGACTCACTGCAGATACCTTTCTCTAGGGCAGGTTTTGACAGCCCCATACTCTGCAAGAGAGGGAAGTATCTGAGCTCAGGTTATGGTTTCTGGATGCTTACATTCACGTCTCCTTATTCAAAGGGTATAATGCAATAGTGAAACAGAATAAGAAGGAAAAAAATAAAGCAAGATGACAGAAGAGTATCAGTGAGAGAATACTGACCATGAATATTGGGGTGTGGAAGATGACCACTCTGGGCAGTGTGCTCTAGGCCAAAATACCTCAAGAACATCGAATTCCAATTTTACTTTTCTTTTCTTCCTTTCTTTTCTCTTTCAAAATCAATTAATCTACCTGAGCCTGTCTTTTATTTCCTTCATGATAAGAAAAGGCAAACACACACAACAGGAATATTTCATTTCAGATTATCAGTCAGAGCCTCTCATTTCAGTTCATGCTTGTTTTATGACCTCACGGGCTACATCCCAGAGAATAAAAAAAATGCTTCTGCAATTTCTCCATTAAAATTCACTTTAGATGCAGGATTTGGATGATTATCTTTTATAAAAAAAAAGAGTCATTTTCTCCTGGAAATAATTGGTTTATTGAATAAACCTAGTTTATTCTACCAGGTTTTCTCCCACTAAACTGGAAATTATAATATTGCAAAAATTAGCTGTAATTTAGACTTTAAGAACACCTTTCCTCTGAAAAACAGCATTAACTGTTCTCAACACTATTTGCTTGGAAATCTAATAAGCAGCTAAACTTTCTCTCCCCACCCCCCCCGCCCCGTTCTAATGCAACCAGGGAGTTGGGCCCATCTCTGAAGTTTCCTCCAATTAGTATTATTTTCTACTTCTGCTACCACTGAAACTTGACACCATTAAATATACCCAGTAGCTATGTAGTTTCTTCAAATCTTCATAAAATGTGCACATAGGATCAATCTTTAATTCTAGATGAATGACTACCAGAGAAAGATCAAAGATGCTACTGAAAAGTTGATGGCCCTCGTTGCTGAGCTGTCCATGAAACAAGCTCTGACCATTGAACTCCAAAAAGGAAGTCAGAGACAAAGAAGACTTTCTCTTCTCCTGCAGCTCCAGGATGGAGAAGGGCCTGCCACTCAGTAAAGATACTGAGAGAGAATGGTTAAAGACACTGAGAGATGAAAACATTTATGCCTTGGCAGTTGCTGCAAAGTCCCAGGTAAGCTTTGGCTTCTGTGTTGTTTTGTAAGGCGTGCCAGCAAGAGCTATTTTTTTTCAGGTGTCAGTGCTCCCAAAATATATGAAAAATTTCCCACTGAACCACATTGTCCTGACAGTCATTAGTTTCATTACTTCAAAATTTTATGTAAATAAAGCACAGTAGTCCAGAGTACATATTTCCCAGAGAACACCAGGTCCTACTCTAGTCCTATAGCCAGGAATGAACTTATCCTGGACACCATGACCTCGCACACACAAGGTCATGATTACTGTGGTGTTGGTTTATCCAAAGGTCTCCAATATCTGACCTTGAACACTGGTCAGATCTCACTCCATGCTTCCATGTCCACCTGCTTCCACGTGGCCATAGCTGCCATGGTCTCTGCTTCTGCAGACTCTGAGCTTATTGGGTATACATTAGGCTCCATGCCAATACTCTCCTCCACCTCTGGGTCTAAGTCTAGCTCTCTGATGAATCCACCTGCAAGTGGGAGCCCAGCTCTTCTACTGCTCCCTAGGATGCCTCAATATTATTAGACTGGAATTGGACATCTCCTTCCAAGGAGACTATATCCTAAGTACCTATATCCTAATTACCTCACTCTATCAAGTCAGCATGTCAAAAAGGGCCATTGTTCACTCCTCATGCAAGGAAAGGGTGCATTTCAAACATACAAGGAGTCGCTGAAAGGAGGATTTGATTTGTAATCCCCCATATTGCCTAGGACTTTATTCATTAAGGCATTCAAGTTTTAGCCATGGTGTCCTGGCTGTGTCTTACCTATGTCCCTTATTCAATGTTCCTATCAACACAATAGAGATGTTGTTTTTGTTTTTTTTTAATATTGTATTATACCACCATTAGATATACAATTACAAAATGTTCATGTTTGAATTTTGGTTCTACAGTGTTACAACACCCATCCCTCCACCCCTGCCCATCTCCCATCACCAATGTCCCTACCTTCCTCCTCCCCCTTCCCCCAGCCTGCCTCCAAGGCAGGTTCTTTATCTCCTCTCTCTTCTCTCTCTCTCTCTCTCTCTCTCTCTCTCTCTCTCTCTCTCTCTCCTTCGCATTGTAGATTGTAATACATTCTAGAACATGATTCATTCCACTAGTTTGATGTACCGGGTGCGGAGGTGCGGACCATTAAAATGGCGGCTATTATGGTGAGCGAAGTCTCATCTGGCTGCTTCCGAGGCCCTACAGAGGTGATGGGCCCACTTCCAAAACTCATCTTGCCTCCTGGGAGCCTCATGGTCAGCTGAGATAGGGAGAGCAGGATGGCAGCTCTCCCCCGTGCATCTGAGTCTCTCATCTTTCTCTCTATCTCTATTTCTGTCTCTGTGTTTCTCTCTCTTCTCCTACATTTTGTGGCTTGCCTTATGGTTTATGATGCAATTATCTATGTGTATATTCAGTAGTGAGTTCTAGTGTGACATTATAGTTCTTTATTCCCCTTCAACCTCCCCAGTTTGTTACAACTACAATGATCACTATGGTGTACAGATGTAAAAGATCCTGGGAAGGACCTGGTCCTAGCCTACGTTGTTATCTAAGCCTCTTGTGCAGCTGCACACTGTCACAGCTGTGCATCTGGTCTGCCCCTTTTGCAGTTCATCTGGTTGTGGAGGCTGCCATGCCCACCGGCATGGAGAGGGAGGAGCCCAAATCCCTGCTCCCATTCCGGGCAGCGTATTTCCCCCCCACATGACTGCTTTTACCCTAGGAGCTACGTTGGTCTTGGCCCGGGACTAGCCGATACCTCAGAGACTCCATGGGCTGCTCCACATGGGCCAGGCAGCGCAGCTGTGCATCTGGTCTGTCCCTTGTTCAGCGCATCTCTATTGTTACTGTTTTGGCATATCGAACACATCACAGTATCTTGCCAGGCTCTGCCATGGCTCTGTGTTCATCCCAGGGGGCCCAGTCTTTTCTTATGTCAGACCATCCACCAACCAGGGCCCACAGGGCAGAGCCCTGGGGGTGTAGACAAGCCTATCTCCTGTCCGCCACCTGCCAATGCAGCCGGGCACCACAGCCACACCTGCAACACCTGAGATGTTGTTTTTGGCCAAAGCAAATTATACAGTGGGTAAAATGCTATATGAGCCCTGAGTGCCAGGATAAGCCCTCATCCAGGAATAAGCTAGGAATAAGCCCTACCCCACCCTCTGTGCCCCCAAATCTAGAGAGAAAGGGGGAATGGAGAGGGAAGGGAAGGAAAGGGGAGGGAAAGGAAGGGAAGAGGAGAGGAAGGGGAAAAAGGGGAGGCGAGAGGAGAGAAGAGGAAAGGGAAGGGAGGAAAGGAAAGGAGGGGAGGGGAGGAGAAGAGAGAGGAGAGGTGAGAGGAGAGGAGAAGAAAGGAGGGAAGGGAAGGGGAGAGGCAAGGCAAGGCAAGGTAAGGCGAGAAGGATTCTGTTTTCCAGAAGCATAGGCAGAATCGTGTGATCTTGTGGACCATGAGGCTCAAAGCAAACAGCTGATCACTTTGCTCCTCTGATTCCACTTGTTCCTTGTGTCTTCTTTTGTAAAACATTTGCTCACCAATAACTTACAAAAGGAAATATTATTCTGCCACTGTCAAAATATAGAAATTGTTAGTGCTGGATTAAAGATATTGAAGTTGGAACTTAGTGACATGAGGAACCACCCATTTATTATAAACCACCCCAAGGAATACGTGCTGCTTGAGTAATGACACCCAACATGTGTATGTGTTGTAGGGGTGGGGGTTAACTGACCCCACCCATTTGCCCTGTCCCTTACAGAATACTGGTTAGACAGCTTGCTCAGAATCAGCAAGCTGTGTGTGCTGGGTTTGAAGGATGAAATACTTCACTGCTTCAAGAAAACTGAAAAATTTGTTTTATTTGCAGGAGTTTATGGAAATGGAAAATCGCCAGTTGCCCAATGGGGGTTTACACGTCTGCAGAGCTGCGTCCAAATGCATATATCCCAGAGGCAGAAGCCGCTCTTCCTTTGCCTAAACCCTATGGCGCTTTGGCTCCTTTTAAGCCCAGCGAACCTGGGTCCAATATGAGGCATATTAGGAAGCCTGTTATAAAGCCGATTGAAATATGAGTATGTGAACTAGTCTATGTTTTCTCAAGGAAAACACTTCAACAGGCTTCCTTACACCCCTAGCTGGAAAATGTAATAGCTCCAAATTACAAACCTTATAACCACAATTAATCAATAGAGTATGACCTTCCTTCTTTCACTCATCAATTATTGTTTTACACAATGACAACTATGATGTAGAACTGTTCTAAAATTATATCAAAGCATATATTTGCATTATTCATTTCTTTTTTTTAACCGCATTGACTTTAAAAAGATGGCCTGCAAGATGCTATAAAATGCACTAAAATAAAATTACAATAGTGTACAAGAATTGACAGAGTGCACTTTGTTTAAATACATACTATTCAAAATAACCTCTTTATCGGGCCACTCCAAGTGGTGTTGTGGGAAGAAGTACTGCAGTATCAGGGATCAAACCCAGGGTATCAAATTTACATTAGTCATCTCTCCCAGCCCTCTAAGATAATGGTTGTTTGAAAAGAAAAATGGAAGCAGAGTTCATTTAAAATAGTTGTATTTAAATGTTTTATTTCACTTTTATTTTTTTTATTTTTTTTCTATTTATTTAAGTTTTTTATTTTTTTTTTTACAATTACAAAGATATACACTTAAAAAGTTTATATTTGGGTTTTGGTCATACAGTGTTCCAGCACCCGTCCCTCCACCAGTGCCCATCTCGCACCACCAACGTCCCCGGTTCCCTTCCCCCCCCCCCAGCCCTGCTCCATGGCAGGTTCTTTATTTCTTTCCATTTCTCTCTCTTTCTCTTTTCCTTTCCCTCCAGACTATAGATTACAGAACATACATTAAAGGGTTGTTATGTGTATCCTTTTGCCTCTATTTAATGCTCAGTTCTAGGTTGGTATTAGTACCCTCGACAATTGTTTTTTTTAAATATTTATTTGTTATTTTTTATTTTTAACTATCATTTTTAAAGTATTTTATTATACCACCGTGAGATACACAGTCACAAAGATACACAATTAAAAAGTTCATACCTGGGTTTTGGTCATACAGTGTTCCAGCACCCATCCCTCCACCAGTGCCTATCTCCCACCACCAGTTACCCGGTTCCCTCCCCCTCCCCAGCCCACCTCCATGGCAGGTTCCCCATTTCTTTTCCTTTCTCTCTCTCTGTCTTCCTTCCCCTCCAGACTATGGATTACAGAACATACATTAAAAGGGTTGTCATGTGTATCCTTTTGCCTCTATTTAATGCTCAGTTCTAGGTTGGCACTAGGATCCTCGACAATTCTCAGCACACTGTTCCATTCTCTGTCCTACCCAGCCTCTAACTCCCACACGTTTGCAACAATTTCCACCCTTGACAAGACCTCCTGATACAAGGTCATGTTTCACTTGATCTTGGATATTGGCATCACAATATGCACGTATATATCTATGCCATGCAAATAAATGCAGTCATTCTGTATCTGTCTCTCTCCTTCTGGCTAATTTCACTCAACATAATCTTCTCCCTGTCCATAAATTTAATAATGCTAACCCTAAGTCCTATGAAAAGGACTGAATGTCAATTTATTTTAATTTTTATTGTTTTTGGGGCCATACTCAGAGGTGCCCAGGGAATTACCTCTTGTAACACTCAGACCACCATGTGGGGTGCTGGGGATCAAACCCAGAACATCTGTATGCAAGGTAAGCACTGTACAAGCTATACTATATCTCCAGCACATGTCTTTTTTAAATTAGTGGTCTGGGATTTTTTTAAAAATCCTTTTTTTACGAAAAACACTATGATCTAATTTATCTTTTTTATAGATCTTTATTTTTCCACATTATATGCAAATAAATTTGTAATTAAATTCAGATACCAATTTTTCAATACTCTAATAAAAATATTTACCACTTTGCATGTAAAAGAGTTGAGAGTTCACCATTGTCACCTATTAATTTCTCTAATTTTATGACATTTCACCCAAGTATGCTTTCAAAATTTTGGTTGTTTCACATGTATGAGACTACACAGTAGATTGGAAACATGGACTTTTACAACAGTATACTCAAGCTATTTCATATTGAACCAGTTAGGAACTTTATTTCACTAAGCTGCAAGTGAGATATATCACATTCTTTGATTTTGCTATACCAAACAAAACTATTCTGAGTCCTCAGCTTCCAAATTGGAGGGAAATTTAATCTTATCCCTAAGAGTACTGAATCCAATCTGATTGCTTCTGAGGTCAATCTAAGACCACTGTTTGACAATGCCCATACGTAATTCTGTATAAACTAGGGTTAAACCTTATTAATACAAAGAACATTGCATTAGGGATCCCAGAAATAGACACATGGTAAGCCTTACAATATAAGAACTGAAAAATAACTTTAGAATATCACAAAGTGTGGTTGCTTTACTACACCACCTGCAGATAGTACAAAAAGGAGATGGTGCAATTGATAATATTCTCCCCCAGCACTGTTCTATCTTCTACCTTTAAGTGGAATGTTTCATTTTAAGTCCTTTGCCAACTGCATATAATAGTTTTGCTGGAGGAGTCTGTCATGATAGTAATAACAGAACATTGGTGATACACACCATGTAAGATGGAGAAGTTCAGGAGGCTGCTGACTAATGGACTAATGGCACTAACACACACACACACACACACACACACACACGGGTTAGGGTGAAGTCACTGTGGGGAGAGAGAAGAGAGAAGTGGAGGGTGCTGCCTCCTATGTGTCACGCTGAACTTTCAGGGGACATGTTCACAGACTCATGAACCTGAACCCTGCAGAATTAAAACCATTACGCTCACAAAACAACAGAGGTCAAAGCTTTCAGTTCTTTATTTTTAATTACAAGATATTACTACTTCAAGCTTTCATAAATATTTTTTAAACTTAAAAAATTAAATACAGTTTCATCTGAAAAAGAACAAAACCCCTACTCTAAACACTTCACATGCAAGCTGGTGGATGTTACGGTTATTCTGTCCTTGAAATAGCAGATTTGGCTCCATCTAAATTCAGTGTGTTCAAAAACATTCTCTTTCCAAGCAGTTTTTATAAAATAATTTTTTCTGCTTGATAAGTGTTATTTTCAATGACATAACTAGTTTTTTTTTATTTTTCTAAATATAACTCCCCACATTTTTTATTTGGGGGGGAGGTACTATAAATGAAAGCCGGGAATCACATCTGAGAGACAAATGCTATCTCCCTGGTCACCCCTGCATTCTTAAAGCATGTGTTATTTCCGAGCACAAGAGACTGGGAAGCTGCTACAAAGATATCAGTTATTCCCTAGCATGCTTCTTTAGGTTGTTGGTCATTTCTTTACACTTGACTGCTTGTCTGCTGTTCAAAACTAGGACGAACTATAAGAATTTTGTTCTGTGTGAACAAGCACCAAACTGAAATACAGATGGCCAAGGAAGATTAAAATACTGGCAGCCTATCTAACTGCATTTTCTCGTTCACAAGCCTAAGAGCATGGTGGTATGTTTCAGAGCCGCTTCCTCTACAAACTTTGCATCCACATTGTCATGGCCTTCATATGGAACTAAAAAATAAAAATGAGAGAGTAATGGAAGACATGTTATTATAAAGCCAAGAAACATTTATGCTAATCATTGAAATAAAAACTATTTGCAATTTAGCAAAATACATTATTATGAGGATGTGTTGCTAAAATTCTTCCAACCTGAATACTGATGATATCAACCAAATGGTTGGGAACCCTTTTAAACTCTTAAAGCCTCAAGAGTGATTTGTCCCTTTGGCAATTTATTCTAGGAGGACAGTTATGGCTTGCTAATAAAATGCAGGTACAGGGGCCGGAGCGATAGCCCAGCGGGTAGGGCGTTTGCCTTGCACGTGGCCGGCCTATGCCGGCCGGGTTCAATCCCGGCATCCCATATGGTCCCCCGAGCACCGCCAGGAGTAATTCCTGAGCACAGAGCCAGGAGTAACCCCTGAGCATCGCCGGGTGTGACCCAAAAAGCAAAAAAAAAAATGCAGGTACAAAAAAAGCCTGCTTAAATTTGTGGGGCATTTTGGAAAGAGTTCACAGATGTAAGTAGAATGAACTGATGTGTCAAGGGTAGAGCAGGACAACGCAGAGAGCAAGATGTGATTACCTTGATTGGAAGTTTCTATATCTGTCAGTATTTCAATGAAGTAATTCAGAGGCAGAAATTCTACACTGTGGGATGATTTGTCAATCAGAGAACTCCAAGGCTAAAAGGGAAATCACATATGGTATTAACTGATCCTCAAAAACCATCACAAACTGAGTGGTGAGAACCATACTTGCTGTCTATATGGATAAGTTAAAATGGGCAAATAGAATTTAAAAAACAAACAGTTGAGTGGGGCTATGCTTTCCCACAGACTCACCTGCTTCTTGTAGTGCTGAAGCAGTCGCTTCACATGGTTCCGTGAAATAATGTTAGAACTCAAAGGATGATCCCAAAGTCGACAGACCTTCTGACCAATAAGCTGTTATGTAAGGTAAAATATTTTAGAGGAGGATTTGTAGAGCCATAAAAGCTATTCTAGGAGCTACACAGACATGGGGCAGAGCTGCTACCAGCTCTTCTTGTGCCCAGTTGCTCACGAGGGCCCAGGAGGGATGGCGGGTTCTAGCCCTGGCCCGCCACCCCAGCAGAGCCTCGCAACAAGCCAGACGACCCCCCCACTCCATGAGGGCCTCCACCATTTTCCACATCCGGACTTCCCTCTCCTCAGAATTCCACCCAGCAGACAAGCCTATCACAGCCCGGCTCGATAGCTGGGCTATCAATAATTGCTGTATTTAGAGGTGACTACAAGAGTATGCTACCCACACGGCAAGCCTGGCAAGCTACCCATGTCGTATTTGATATGCCAAATACCAGTAACAATTATATACCTCATTCCCATGACCTAATATAATGGTTTGAGGCTCTTTATGTTCCTGGAGCAAGCAGATGCCCTTGGGCTCTACTAGCATGAGACAGGACATATGGAGATGTTACTGGTGCCTGCTCAAGCAAATCGATGATGAACGGGAAGACAGTGATACAGTGATACTATGATTATGGACACACTTCCCACTATACATTTGTCCAAGCTCAGAATGAAGACCACTCGGAATGAGCCATAATGCTAACTGTGGACTCTGGGCAATGATGCCATGCCAACATTCAGTTGTCAATAACAACTAACAATATATTCTAGTGGCGGAAGACTGCTAATGAGAAAGCTTATGCACAGGAAGCATATGGGAATCTTTACAGACAGGAAGCATATGGGAATCTTTGTACCTTCCACTCAATTTTGCTATACACTTTAAAACTACTCTAAAAAGTTGTCAAATTTTTTTAAAAAATTGATAACTACTGAGAAGAAAATATACTCATACACATGAGCGAACTGTACCTCATGTCTATTCATAGTTTTAAAAATACTATTACAGGGCCTGAGAGATAGCTCAATGGGTTGCCCATTGAGTAACCCAAAAAGGGTTACCCATTTAGCTATCTCTCAGGCCCTGTAATAGTATTTTTATAACTATGAATAGACATGAGGTACAGCTGGTTCATGTGTATGAGATATTCTCTTCTCTCAGAAAAACACGCAAATCAGAAAAACCAGCATCCACCCCCATCCCCCATACCACATGGTCCTTAAGCACCTCCAGATACAACCCTCAAGCACCTCTAGGTGTGGCCACAAAATGAAAAAAAATCAAAACCAATACAATTAAAATACTATTACCATGCAGTCGGGCCATCTCTTAGACCTGCCTTTATGGTCAATGACCCTTGGAGAGGAGCCATATCCATGAGCCATTTTGAATAAATACTCCCTTCAGTGCGCCCCTGAAAAAAAAGTAATCTGTACACTGATGCTGCCAAACTCTTTCTGAAATGGAGTTCATCTGCTACTCTTCAAACATGTGTGGGCTTTTGCATACCAATCCTGAGTGGAATTCTGATAGGATACAAAAAGACTGCAGACATGTTTACATCAACTTCTCTGCCAGGGCTTATAAAAAAAAATGAACTCCTAAGGGCATGAAGCAAAGAAACAGAATTTGGGAATCTCATTAAATGTTCAGGGATAGTCCCCGGAAAGAGCGAAGTCATGGAAAATGCTACATATTCCATGACTTGTATTTGCTTCAGTGAAACTGTGGTGAAGGGGAGTTGGTGTCATTAATCAAGAGGATTCTGTGCAGAAAAAAAGGCAAAAAATAAAATTCCCTTGGGGATGACAGTGCCAGAGAAACAGATGCTAGAGATCTGTAAATGAGTGCTGAGTTGTGAGGAGGTTTAGGGGTTGGGGGTGAGGGGGAGGCAGGGTGTCAAGAGTTGGAAATTCATGGACTTAGAAGCCCAGAAGCCCTTGCTGTGGAATTTTGTTTTTTCCATAGTATTTCTGACTCCAAGAGCTCATCTCCACCAACAAAAACAAGGAGTGTCTGTGTAACCCTTTCCTCTGTTTCTCATTCTTCCTTTGGCCAGGAATGCTTTCCTGCTGTGGGGGAAAATGACAGTGGGAGGAAACAGTTCCACAACCTTCTGACTTTACCTACATTTCAACTTCTTATCAGTTTACATTCCCAGAGCACCTGTTTCCCCTCTGCCTCCCTGCATGTCCATAGATACAAATATTAGTGTGGTCTCCTGAGAGGAGAAAGAATTAAACAGTTTTGGCTGAGTCTGCCAAGGCCAGAATAGCAGGCCCTATGGGGGAGCATCCAACAGAGGTGCAGACATGGATGGAATTTCTTGGAAAGGGTGGAAAGTGAAAGAATTTGATTGACTTTAGCCCAAAGCAAGGAGACACTTTTCTTGCAAGAGTAAACTGAAAGCAGAGCACGAAAAAGGCATAGGGAGATGGTAAGATTTAATTCAGGATTTACCGGAGGGAGCCGCACGATGATACTGAATTTCAGTGTTTCATTTCTTTCTGTGTTGTCCAAGTCTACAAGAAATTGGCAAGAAGAGACAAACAACAGCTGAGTAAGCGAACAGTGCACTTGAGAGGGTCATCCCAAAGAACACTTGTCTCAACTTTGCATTTCCAGCTCAGTCTAACAAAGCTTTGAAAGTTTAGCTTGTGTCTGTCTCCATAATATTTTCCTCCCCACAAAGCTGTGTCTATATTGTGGAACATGGCCCTCACAGGCTGCTAGTCATAAGGTAATTTTACTGAGTAACTTAAAGATATACCTGAGATGAGGCCACTCTTTTTAGCACAAAGGACCCAACCCCTCTGAAATACCACAACTAGAGTCTGCGTGAGAGTGGTTATTCAACAGACCCTAATTAAAGTACAGATTCACAAAAGCACTGCATCACTCTTCTCCATTTAACTTTCAGGTAAGAATGTGAATTAGAAGAAAGTAAGTCATTTGTGGCATTTTCTTGAGATACAAGTTTTCAGGGTTTCCATTAAGCACCCTCATGTACAGGAAAGGGACTGAACAGCCGTGTTTAGACTCAGATGTCTTGAGTGAGTCCTTCCAACTGGCCCAAGGGATCATTCATGAGTGAACTAGACTCTGCAGGACCAGAGGCATAATTTTGTGGCACCTGATCCAAAGTGAAAACAAGGAGCTCCTAGTTCAAACACTGACCTCAGTATTGAATTTGGAGCATCAATCACATCAATCAAATGGTGATGGTAGTTGTGGTGGGGGCCGTGGGGTAGCATGACCTTGCAGATGGCAAACCCCTGGTGGTGCTGTCTGGCAAACAGGGGCGGGGACAGGTGTGGGCTCTTACCCTTCATGAGCCTGGTGACAGCGGTTTCTGTGAGGTGCAGTACACCGTGATCAACGTAATGCAGCAGGTTATGGAGAGGGAGGCAGTGGACGCCCAGGATAGTGTGCAGAGTGTGAAAACCTGCAGGGGAGCAGAGGATCAGCAGGGCTGGCCAGCACACCCAGCACGGTGAACATTTCACTCATTTCAGGTAACGACTGAACCAGGATGTATCCAGACACCTAAGCAAGGGTACACCTGGGCAGAGCTGAGCTCCTGCACACAGAAAAGCAGTAGGCCAGGATCGGTTCCATGACCATATTAAGGACGGCTTTGGGGATGGTTGAGTTCCCAGGAATGGGGACTCCCTTCGTGTTTCCTCGGCTAAGTCCACTCAGCAAAAGCTGTGTTGCAGTAAGGGGTTTGCAATCATACACTAAGATGACAAAGGAGGAAAAGTACAGAATAGCCTCAGGTTCCATGTGCTGAGACGAAAGACCTCACGGGTTGGGACCATTTGGCTCCAAAGGGGAAGTGTTCTGAAGGCTCAGAACTAGGTTCTGATGATTGGAATTCAAAACCAGTTCGCACTCCGCGGTAGGTCTGCAAAGCAGCACACTTTCACAAGCACACCCACAAATGTACCGCACATACACGTGTGTGCATACATGGGCCAACTCTGCTTCATCTCTATTTCCAGATCATGTTAAGGAAACAAAAAGTTGGGAAGAAAATGAGAAAAAAAGTAAAACAGTTCTTCCTTCTTTGATCATAATTTTTATTCCCTTGGACTAATTTAAAGCCATTTATTTGTCTCATGAATCAACACTTTCAAATCCCTGCAAAGTCAAATTCCTTTGAATGTTCTCTACAAGCAGGCCCTAGAACATAAGATGTATGACTACAGAAAGCATACAGAATTCCAAACTATCACAGATGTGGAGAAGGTGGGCTCTGTGGTGGATTTCTCTGGATCCACAGATAACCAATGTCTCAACATCAACTAACTGCAAAAAATAATCCAGTGACATCATAGAAAGGGAGCTGTTGGCCCAGATTTTGGAGTCATATTGTTGCTTACTAACTGTGTGACTGACTGTAAAGCAAGCTCCTTTACCTGTGTCTCAATTTTGCCATCAGTAAGGGGAATAATAAAAAGTGAAACCATCTGAAAGTACCATTTGTGCTGTTTGTGTCAGCAGTGCTCATGCAGGATGGGATCAAATCTGGGGCCCTACACATGCTCCCAGCTCACTGTCATATCAAGTTTAACATGCTCAGAATTTGCCCATAATGAATGCAAGCAGTTAGCTTATAGCAAATGGGAGCAAAGTTATATCTTATAATGAACATTCTAATCTGGGCTCATTCTTCCCAAGGAGAATGATAGGGTCTTTGTAACTGCTCTAATTTCCAGTGCAGTGCCTGGCATGTAACACCTGATCCACCCACGTTTATGACTGAATGAACAAATGACCAATTAAATGAATAACTGCGTTCGCATGTGCCAAGGCATTTTGAGGCCTGACTTGGTCCTCAGGGCAATTTTTTGCTTCCAATTACAGAGGACTCTCATCACTTCTTGATATCCAGCCAAACCCACTTCCTCTAAGTGTTAACCTCCAGACACCAGTATCAGATAACGTCTGGAGACATCAGCACACCATCTTTCTGGCTCTGTGCCCCAGGCTCAAACTCTCCAAAGAAAGTTACAAGGGCAGCAGTCTTAACACCCCAAAGTGAAACAAGAGCTTGGCAAAGTTTTGTGATCAAGGGAGATGTGCTCAGGACAGCCTGACCTGACAGAGCAGCTCTCAGAGAAGCCAGACCCACAATCTCACTCACACAGAAGTTCTCACTCTTAAATTCACAATGTGCCAAACCTAGGGATCATGAGGCACAGGAAGTAAATGTGTTATGACAGAGGACAAAACCTCCAAGACTTACCAGGAGGCAGAGGTAGAAACAAGCTGTGAGTAGCTTCCAAAATCCTGGTCATGAGGTGAAAGACTGCAAACTCGGCAGCACAAGCCTGCTTGTTGCTGGGCAAGATGACAGAAAAGCATCACCTCAGGAGCTGGCCTCCTGCCTGTCGTTCTGATAGATGACTGAGCAACACATGCAGTCAAAGGCAGTCCTCAGCATGGAGGGGGCTGTTCTACAGAACGCTTCCTAAGTAGGCTGGGGCCTGACAGCCTGGAGTCTACACAGTGGGCCCATACATGACAAGTGGCCTGAACTTCATCTCCTTGTCTTGGCAGTAGAGAGTTCACCTGCATCTCCCTCCTCATGAACCCTATGCCAGGAACAAGGTCTGTGGAGGGTGACGGACACAACTTAAAGTTCTCACTGCAGGACCTAGAGAGACAGTCTTGAGGCTGGTGAGAACTGCTTTCATCTGGTAAATTCCGTTAAGGCTTTGCCCATATGGGCCCCAACCAGAACTGGGTTGGCTCCTGCCACACCAAAACAAGAGAAAAATACTTTGCGTACAGATGGAAAACCCAAGGGTGAAGATTGTGTTTTCTCCAGCTGGTTTCCAGTATCTGGCAAATGAGATCCAGCTAGAAGATAAAGATGTTCCATGAAACCTTCATGAATACTCTTTCCTGTTTGGTCCCAGCAAATATCCCCCTATGGGTCTGCCAGGCACAGTTCAGGGCAGCTGGCATGCAGACAGTGCCCTGACACAGAATTGGATTTTCTGAGGTCAATTTCAAGGCCCTGGAATCCAAAATGGAAAGAGTGAAAGTGTAGATCAGGGTGTAACAGAGTCCCTCTGTCTGCATGGGTAGCTGCCCTTGTCTGGCCCCAAGCTCACAATCACAGGCACTCATCCATTAGTGAAGGTCAAGCGCAAGGGTTTGCACTAAGTTGGCGCTACATGGCAAAGGTCACCAGTTCTCAGAATGGGAACAAATAGAGGTTCTGAGCCTGAGCAGCAGTGTTAAGATGAGTTTCAGTCCAGGGTGAATATTTTTAGACTCTGTCAGCTGTAGGGTGATGTCCCTGGTATTGTTCACTGCTGTGATACTATGCATTGTATGTATAGGCTCAGGAGAGAAGGTAAGTCAGAAGGGTCTCCACACTGGGACCGACCCCTGCTATTTATTCTCTGTAACATAGAACATCAGCTTCTCTTTGGCTGATGTCAGGCAAGGTGAATATGAACAACAGAATCAGCAACACCCACAGCAGCAACATTTACTGGTTTGTTTTAGTAACTCTCCAGGTTGGAGGGAAAGGTTGGGGGCTCTGGGGAGTTGGTCTGAACAGAAGCTGGCAAAGGTGTCCAAAGTGAACCCCTGAAATAGAAAATCAGGAGCACTGAGCTTTCTGAGATGATTCATCAATGTCAATTCTGGTCCTATAGTTTCCAGGGTTGATAAAACAAACTAGTGTTAAAACTTCTATCCAGAAACATGGATCAGGAGGTCTTGTCAATGGCTGGAATCAACTGCAAATGTATGGGAGTCAGAGGTTAGGTAAGACAGAGAAGGGAACAATGTGCTAATAATTGTCGGAAATGATAATACCAGCCTAGAACTGAGCACTGAGGCATGTAAGCAAAGAGATATATATGATATAACCTTTAAATGTATGTATTTGAAGCCACAATGTGTAAGAGAAGGAAGAGAGAGCGAGAGAGAGAGAGAGAGGAGGGTAAAGTGCCTGTCATATAGGCAGGCTGGGGGAGAGGGGAGGGAATTGGAGACATTGGTGGTGGGAAATGGGCACTGGTGGAAATGGGCACTGGTGGAGGGATGGATGCTGGAACACTGTATGACTGAAAGCCCAAACATGATTTCAAGATGTCAAAAATCTTGAAATCTTTGTAACTGTATATCTCATGGTGGTATAATGAAAATATCTAAATAACTAAATAAATAAAATTTTAAAGAACAAATAAATGAAACTTCTATGCGGTGTTTTACTAACTATTGAAAATGGTAATGTCAGATTAGAACTGAGCATTGAATGTAGGCAAAGGGATATACATGATAATCCCTAAATGTACATATAGCAAGCCACAATGTGTAAGAGAAGGGAGAGAGAGAGAAGAGGAAAAGTACCTGCTATAAAGGCAGGCTAGGGGAAGAGGGAGGGAAATCTGGGGACATTGGTGGTGGGAAATGTGCACTGGTAGAGGGATGGGTGCTGGAACACTGTATGACTGAAATCCAACTAAGAGCATCTTTGTAATTGTACATCTCACAGTGATATAATCACTTGTCTTGTATCACTTGTCTTTCTTGTTCATCAATTTGCTTCGAGCAGGTGCAGTAACGTCTCCATTCAGCTGGGAATGAGGTCCATTATTGTTACTGTTTTTGGAATATCGAACACACCATGCATAGCTTGCCTAGCTGGTTAACCAGGGAAGAATGGACAAAAACCCTGAACACTTGGAAGAGGGAACTTATTTTTATTCTTATTGAGGGCCTTCATGCAGGGCTCAGGAGCTTGGAGGGCTATTCCTAACAACACTCAGTCAACCAGGCTGAGCAGTTCAATACAAGGACAGAGCAATGTGACACAACTTCTGGTCCAGTGGTGCTGGGGAGACCAACCAATACACTGGTGGGGGCCAGGGAACCCTGAGGTGCAAAGGATGTGACTCAGGGCCATGTATGTGCAAGCCATGAACCTCAAGCCCCGAGTTATTGCTCCACCTGAAGGTGAAGTCTAAAGTCAACAAGAAGATGACAGACAAATGTGGTAAATGTCTATTATTCAAGGACCAAGAAAGCAAATGAAACAGAGGGAAGACCAGTAACATAACCATAAAGTCATAAACCTTACTGCTTTACTTCAAATCAGACTTATTTAAGAAAGCTCTAAGCATACAATCATAAATAACAGCATACGAAAACCAGGCTCTTTTGAAGACTCTGAGTTAACCAGAATTTGGTTAAATGGTTAGACGTCAAACCTCATGTGACAAACGTGTGGGAGTCAGAGGGTAGGTTTGACAGAAAATGGAACAGTGTGCTAACAATTGTCGAGGGTACTAATACCAACCTAGAACTGAGCATTAAATAGAGGCAAAAGATACACATGACAACCCTTTAATGTATGTACTGTAATCCACAATATGGAAGGGAAGGAAAAGAGAAAGAGAGAGAAAGAGAAAGAAATAAAGAACCTGCCATGGAGGAGGGCTGGGGCGGGGAGGGAACAGGGGACGTTGGTGGTGAGAGATGGGCACTGGTGGAGGGATGGGTGCTGGAACACTGTATAACCAATACCCAAATATGAACATCTTTGTAACTGTATAACTCACAGTGGTATAATAAAATACTTAAAAAAAATAAAATTAAAAAAAAATTAAAACTGTGAAAAAAAAAAACCCTTGTGTGAATGAGACCTAGATTCATCCCTGGCCTGCTAAAGTAAATCAGAATGAAACTCAAATACTTCTGTAGAAATGTGAAGACATTTCCACAGAATGGGAAAGAATATTCACCCAATACACATCTGATAAGGGGTTAATATCCAGGATATATCAGGCACTGGTAGAACTTTACAAGAAGAAAACAAACAACCCCATCAAAAAATGGGGAGAAGAAATGAACAGAAACTTCAGCAAGGGAAGAAATTCGAATGGCCAAAAAACATATGAAAAAATGCTCATCATCACTAATCATCAGAGAGATGCAAATCAAAACAACAATGAGATACCACTTTACACCACAGAGACTGGCACACATTCAAAAGAACAAGAACAACAAGTGCTGGCATGGGTGTGGGGGAAAAGGGCACACTCATCCATTGTTGGTGGGAATGCCGGCTGGTACAGCCTTTCTGGAAAACAATATGGACTTTCCTCCAAAGACTAGAAATTGAACTCCCATTTGACCCAGCGATACCACTCCTGGGAATCTACTCTGGGAAGCCAAAAATACGCAGCGGAAACACCATCCCTACTTTTATGTTCATAGCAGCATTATTCACAATAGCCAGAATCTGGAAGCAACCAGAATGCCCGAAAATCGATGACTGGATAAAAAGCTTTGGTACATCTACACAATGGAATACTATGCAGCTGTTAGGAAAAATGAAGTCATAAAATTTGCCTACAAATGGATGGACATGGAGAAGATTATGTTGAGCGAAATTAGCCAGAAGGAGAGAGACAGATACAGAATGACTGCATTTATCTGCATAACATAAATATATAGGTACATATTATGATACCAATATCCAAGATCAAGTGAAACATATATCAGGAGGTCCTGTCAAAGGTGGAAATTATCACAAATGTGTGGGATTCAGAGGCTAGGTAAGACAGAAATGGAACAGTGTGCTGACAATTGTTGAGGGTACTAATGCCAACCTAGAACTGAGCATTAAATACAGGCAAAAAGATACACATGACAACCCTTTAATGTATGTTCTGTAATTCATAGTCTCGAGGGGAAGGAAAAGAGAAAGAGAGAGAAATGGAAAGAAATCAAGAACCTGCCATGGAGCAGGGCTGGGGAGGGGGAGGGAACCGGGGGCGTTGGTGGTGGGAGATGGGCACTGGTGGCGGGATGGGTGCTGCAACACTGTTTGACCAAAACCCAAATATGAACTTTTTAATTGTATATCTTTGTAATTTTAAAAATAAAAAAAATTTAAAAAAAAAACCTCAAAAAAAAAAAAGAAATGTGAAGACATTTAAAAACAGATAATAATGAATGTAACCAAGTCAGAAAACTTTAAAATTAAACATAAAAATTTTGAGTCACAGCGAATCAAGGTCATCTTTCAGTTTTCAATACAAAAATGAATGCTTGCCAAGGGAATATATAGTATCAGAAAGTGACAAAATAAAGATGACCAAGCAGTGAGGAGCATGGGGAAAGGGGGTGGAGGGAGGTACTGGCAAACTGCAGGTTCCTTGGGGACCAGGGTAAAGGGTTTTGGGTACTGTGATGGTGGTGGGGAACAGTAACTCATAAATAACATCCTAAACTTTAACAGCACTACCACCATGATACCTAAACTATAAAAATAAACATAGTTGCATACTGGACTATTTGGCCTTCCCCAAATTTGGATAAATAATAGATCTCATCAGTATATTTTATTTTAGGTCTATACCCAGCGCGTAAACTCAGGGCTTACTCCTAGCTCTGTGTCCAGGGATCATTCCTAAAAGGGCTCCAGATGCCATATGAGATGCCAGAAATTAAATCTGGGTTGGCCATATGCAAGGGAAAAGTTCTACTCACTATACTATCACTCCATCCCCAGTATACTTTAATACTTTTTTTTTTTGCTGAGCATATTATTTCTGGGTTCTAAGCTTCAACTCCACAAGCTTTTGTTGAGACAATCTCAAACTTCTTAGTCACATATCACTTTTATTTGCACATTCAACTTGGCTTCAAGGTATATGAGCTACCAATCTCATCAGCAGACTCCATTATAACAAAGGTAGTTTTATGTATACAAGTAAGCTGGAATCTGGCCTAATTAGGCAGCTGAAGCTAAGAATTGAAGTTCAAGTTGTCTCATGTCTGCATAAACCTCCATGTACTGAAAGCTTTGCCTACTATTTAATAAAGAGCTGGAAGATGCCAAGATGAAATGTGAACATTTGGCAAACATGCTAAAAGTCCTCACTAGCCCATGCTTTCTGAGCATATAATCCCTATTTTCAGGGAGCACAATAACCATGGCCCAAACCCAAGTATCTTTGTTGGGTTTTTCTTGAACTATGTGTACCAGTATAGGACTTACTTTCCAAATGTACCAATTGAGAGTAAGAGACTTCCAAAATCCTACTGTAAAAACTTACTACACCATCTCTCAGAAACCATGAGAGGAACCAACAGGGTAGACAGCAAAAAGCTAAACCTACCAGTTTTGCAATGTAGTCAAGAACCATCTGTTCTATTTTCTTCTTGTCTACACCCAGTAAGTGTCGTAAAAGATGATCTTTTAGCTCAGACACCATCTGTAAAAATGATATGGATTAAATAAGTAACATCCAAGTCACTTTTACCTGCAACACTGTTTATCAGTACAAAAGTACTGGTGGTCCAGGTAAGTATTTCAGTGGTAGAACACCTGCTTCACATGCAAGAGGGGCTGGGTCTGACCCACCAAGCCTTAGTAGGGATCAGGGGAATGGAATCAGAGAATCCTACCAGCATGACATAAAATCTACCATGTTATCTTATGGGCATAAATCAAAGGTGTTAACATTATCCTCAAACTATAGTTTTGTATTTTTATATTCCTTTTCCATTACTCTAATTTTGTGATTTGAAAATTGCCTAATTTATCATTATTTCTCATTATTGTAGGGACTGGAGTGATGGTACAGTGGGTAGGGTGTTTGCCTTGCCCACGACCAACCCAAGTTAATCATCATATGGTTCCCTAACCACCACCAGGTGTTAATCCTGAGTGCAGTGCCAGGAATAAACCCTAATCACCACCAGATGCGTACCCCCACCCCCAAAAGGAATTATTGCAGTTTTCACAAAATCATTGTGAGTAGCTGAGAGTCATAGGCCATGGGACCTAAGGAGTACTGAAGTTTATAGCTCCTGGCCCCATGTGGAACAGGAACACAGCGTCCACATTCAAGGGCAGTGTGCTGGTAAGGCATGGTTGAGACCTGCTCTGTCTTAATCTTGGGCTCCTCTGCAGTGGGGAATTTCCATCCCTATCTGGCTTTGCTTTCTTATTCCCTGCCTACCTCATCCCATCCTCTCATTCTGCCCAGCTAGAGTCTCCCTAGCTACGAGATCTTGGCATCAACAGCCTGCAGGAACTACATTTGTCACCACACATGTACATGGCTTCTATTTAGCAGACCTGACTATATAGTAGCCTGGGCAAGATGGCCCATAGCCTTCTAGATCAAAGTCTATTATTTCAGTTCAGTCTCCTGAATGTGCTGATTTGACTTAAAAATGTTAACTTTTGTTTTAATATTTAATGCATTCTTTTTGCATCTTCCAATCTTTCTGTAAGACTCAAAGAGATTAAAGTTAAAATTACCCATAGTTTGTTTTTTTATTTTTTTATATTTTATTATACCACCGTGAGATATACAATTCCAAAAAAGTTCATGTTTGGGTTTCAGTCTTAAAGTGTTCCAGCACCCAGCCCTCCATCAGTACCCATTTTCCACCACCATGTCCACAATTCCCTCCCCCTCCCTAGCCTGCCTCTATGGAAGCTTTTTTATCTCTTTTCTCTCTTTCTCTTTCTATCTCTTCCTTCTCTTACACACTGTATTACAATACATACACTTAGAGGTGTAACATTTGCCTGTATTCAGTGTTCAGTTCTAGGATGCTATTATCACTTTCGACAATTATTAGCACATGTTCCCTTCTCCGTCTTACCAAGCCATTGACTCCCACATGTTTGTGGTAGATTCCACCTTTGACAAGACTTCCTGATCCATGTTTTGCCTGACCTTGGATATTGGTTTTATAATATATATATATATACATATATATATATACATATATATGCATATACATATATAATTTATATCATGCAAATAAATGCAGTCATTCTATATCTGTCTTTTTCCTTCTGGCTGATTTCAATCAACATGAGCCTCTCCATGTCCATCCATTTATAGGCAATTTTCATTACTTCATTTTCCTAACAGCTGCACAGTATTCCATTGTGTAGATGTACCAAAGTTTCTTTATCCAGTCATAAGTTCTCAGGCACTGTGGTTGTTTCCAGATTCTGGCTATTGTGAATAGTGCCGCTATGAAAATACAAATGTAGATGGTGTTTCTCTTGTGTTTTTGGCCTCCCAAGGTATATTCCCAGGAGTGGTATGGCTGGGTTGAACAGGAGGTCAATTTCTAGTCTTTGGAGGGATGTCCATATTGTTTTCCAAAAAGGCTGTACCAGTCGAC
This sequence comes from Cryptotis parvus, assembly GCA_021461705.1. Classification (NCBI taxonomy): domain Eukaryota; kingdom Metazoa; phylum Chordata; class Mammalia; order Eulipotyphla; family Soricidae; genus Cryptotis; species Cryptotis parvus. The sequence goes on along the minus strand of JAJIBD010005663.1, from coordinate 79,961 downwards.
ATTCCCACCAACAATGGATGAGAGTCCCTTTCTCCCCACATCCATGCCAGTGTTTGTTGTCCTTGCTCTTTTGGATATGTGCCAGTTTCTGTGATGTGAGATGATATCTCATTGTTGTTTTGATTTGCATCTCTCTAATGATTAGTGATGAACATTTTTTCATATGTCTTTTGGCCATTTGAATTTCTTCCTTGTCAAAGTTTCTGTTCATTTCTTCTCCCCATTTTTTTGATGAGATTGGCTGTTTTCTTCTTGTAAAGTTCTACCAGTGCCTAATATATCCTGGATATTAATCCCTTATCAGATGGGTATTGGGTGAATATTCTTTCCCATTCTGTGGACTCTTTTTATCTTGGTCACTGTTTCTTTTGAGGTGCAGAAGCTTTTTAGTTTCATGTAGTCCAATATGTTTATCTTTGCTTTTAGTTGCTTTGTTAGTGGTGTTTCACCTTTGAAGATACCTTTAGCTTCAATGCCGTGGAGGGTTTTTCCTATATTTTCTTCGACGTACTTTATGGATTCAGGTCTAATATTGAGATCTTTAATACATTTTGATCTGATTTTTGTGCATGGTGTTAGACAGAGGTCCAAATTCATTTTTTACATGTAGCTGCCCAGTTTCCCAGCACCACTTGTTGAAGAGGCTTTCCTTGCTCCATTTCCGGACTCTTTGCACCTTTACCAAAGATTAAATAATCATGTGTTTGAGGATGGGTGTCAGAATAATCAACTCTATTCCATAGGTCTACAGGTCTGTTTTTATTCCAATACCATGCTGTTTTAATTATTACTGCTTTGTAGTACAGTTTGAAGTTGGGAGAGGTGATGCCTCCCATCTTCTTTTTCCCAAGGATTGCTTTAGCTATCTGTGGGGAGTTTATTATTCCATATGAATTTCAGGAGTGTTTGGTCCATTTCTTAGAAGAATTTCATGGGTATCCTTATAGGGACCACATTGAATCTGTATAAAGCTCTAGGGAGTATTACCATTTTGACAATGTTGATTCTCCCCATCAATGAGCAGGGAATGTGTTTCCATTTCCTCGTGTCCTCTTTTATTTCTTGAAGCAGTGTCTTGTAGTTTTCTTTGTACAGGTCCTTTACACACTTGGTTAATCTGATTCCTAGGTATTTGATTTTCTGTGGCACAATTATGAATGGAATCATTTGCTTGATAGCCCTTTCTTCTCTTTCATTATTAGTATATAGGAAAGTCACTGACTTTTGGGTGTTGATTTTGTACCCTGCAGCTCTACTCTAAGTATCTATTGTTTCTAGGAGTTTTTTGGTAGAGAGGTTAGGGTTCTCTAGGTATAATATCATGTCATCTGCAAATAATAATAGCTTGACTTCTTTCTTGCCTATCTGGATGCCCTTAATGTCCTCTTCTTCTCTGATTGCTATGGCAAGTACTTCCAGAACTATATTGAATAAAAGTGGTGAGAGTGAAATTGTCTATTACTGTCTGTATCACTGTCTTCCCGTTCGTCATCAATTTGCTCAAGCGGGCACCAGTAACATCTCCATATGACCTGTCTCATGCAAGTAGAGCCCAAGGGCACCTGCTTGCTCCAGGAACATAAACAGCCTCAAACCATTCCATCAGGTCATGGGAATGAGGTCTATAATTTTTACTGGTATCTGGCATATCAAATACGACACGTGTAGCTTGCCAGGCTCTGCCATGCGGGTAGCATACTCTTGTAGTCATCTCAAAATCCAGCATTTATTGATAGGCTGGTCTGCTGGGTGGAGTTCTGATGAGGGGGAAGTCCGGTGTGGAAAATGGAGGTCCTCATGGAGTGGGGGGGGGAGGTCTGGTTTGTTGTGAGGCTCTGCTGGGGTGGCGGGCCAGGGCTAGAACCTGCCATCCCCCCGGGGCGCCTCATGGCGGCGGCTGGGCACAGTGAGAGCCAGTACAGCTCTGCCCCATGTCTGTCTTGGATCAGCATACCTGCCAGATTAAAAAGACTGCAGCAGGGTGGATCTCTGAGCCAGGCTGTGATAGGCTGGTCTGCTGGGTGGAGTTCTGACGAGGGGGAAGTCCGGATGTGGAAAATGGAGGTCCTCATGGAGTGGGGGGGTTGTCTGGCTTGTTGTGAGGCTCTGCTGGGGTGGCGGGCCAGGGCTAGAACCTGCCATCCCTCCCGGGTTCCTCATGAGCGAAATTGTCTATAGTTTTACAAACTATTGTTTTATATTTTTATATTCCTTTTCTATCACTCTAATAGATACTCTATTTTGTTATGATTTGAAAAATTGCCTAATTTATCATTAAATATTTTTGCCACAATAGCCATGATGGCTTTATGTTATTAAAGTTTATGCAATTACTATCACTGACTTATTTATATCTTCTACATGTACAATGCTGTTCTTACATTTGTAAGATAATATTAAGCCTACTTGCCATGTCCTTATAATTTTTGTTAGACTAGATTCAGAAATGGAATTTGTCATATTTGCTTATATTTCTTTGGTCTTTCTAGTAGCAGAACTTCTTGAGAAGAAATACTTGGTTCTGGTATATTTTCATCATCAACACAGATGCCATGGAAAGGTTACTCTTATTTTAAACACTTTTAGTACTTTTTTTAGTACTACACATTTCCATACAATATTGTGCAACTGTGTATTTCCTAGAGTGCCTAACTGATATATGTGTCCTTTGCTATGCTACCAATTACCACATGGTATAAATCCTCAGCATTGAACTCACAGGGACTGCCAGGAATAGTTGAAACATGTGTTCCATTGAACAAACTGATGGAAAAACACAATCAGTGTGTGAAATGAAATCAAACCATTCCCTTTCTCCTTGAACCCACATGCACAGCCTTTCCATGACTTACCAGTCCAATGAGCAACCTCTGGTGTGTGTCCTCCTCCTGGAAAAGGGTATTAATCTTGGCTCTAAAATGAAATAGCAAATAGACACACAGGGTGGTTTTCAGGAAATGGGCTGGAAGAGAATGGAATTGCCTCAGTTTCCCTTCTCTGAGTCACTGGGAAAAAGAATACTTCCCTGACAGAATGAAAACTTTTCATTTGAGAATATGACCTAGTCATATAGGAAGGATTTATCACTTAGGGGATCTGAGAAAGGGAGCAAAAGAAAGTGGTAGAGAGACTAAAAAAAGAATGAAACAAGGTTCCCTGTTTCCCAATACTAATGGACTCCAGTTTGTATTTCTTCTTGACATGAATGTGGACCATCCCTGAGAGGAGGCTGCTTTCTGAGAGAAGAAGGGACCAGTGGAAGGCTCTCCCAACCCCACAAAGTTCAGGGCGGCTACTTAGCTGAGGGAAGTGGTGAGTTACTAGTGGTAAATCATACTCACTGGCACACTTTGCGGGAAGGAAGAGGTAACAAGGACAAGAGGAAAACGTGCTATGTCAGGTTAACCCAATAGCAGTTCTCATCACTTCCTCTATAACTAGCACTGAACCACCATGATAGACGGACAGACAGACATTGTCTTAGAGGAAAATCTGCCCTCACCCCAAATGACCCTCTATGCCCTCACTTCTGCTCCTGGAGCAGCCAAGGAAGAAGTCAGTGAACGAATGAGTCGTCACGGAGCACATGTAAGCCACTTAACCCCAAAGGAAAAGTCCTGCCCAGATCTTCTGCAACCTTCATGACCAAGACAAAACAATTCAAAACCTGAGCCAGCAATCCCGAACTCAGAGAGCATTCCGTTGTGGCAGTGATGGTGTTTTCACAAGGCAATAAGACAGAGCAAGTAGGTGAGAAGAAGGGGACTCTTTTCCCTGGGCTGCATCCAAAGAATGCTGGAACCGGACACAGGCAGAGTGGCCTCGGCAGCAGGAGCAGAAGGAGCTCTGGAGAAGAGGAAGGGGGCAGGCAGCAGAAACCTCACTACTTCTCATGTAACCACGTGCCTAGCAAGGTGAGGCAGGGACAGTCTGTACCCTCATATTTGCGTCCCTGGCTTCTGGGTCAGAATCCTGCCGGGAGCTAGTGGCAGAGTGGTGGCTTCCAGCGTGGATGGCTGGAAGTGCCTAGGAGTGTCGGGCTGCTTGGTGAGTCCAGGCTGGTCTGGACATGTTCCCCATCACAGTTCTTGGGGTCTGCGTGCACAGCTACGAGACAGGATGTGCAGGGACATACCCCACAAAACACTTTCTGCTGGGGTCACCCAACAATCACCTAGACATCCATGCCCATAAAACAGAAGTGGGATATAAAGGCAGCTTTCCCAAGTGAAAGCTGATCACAGACAGCTTTGGGGATCATAGACAAAACCATGAAAAACCTTGTGACCTGAATTTGCTGATGAGCATTTACCCAGGTAAGCCCCCTCCTTTTTAAATCTCCCTCCTTCATTTGCTCTCACCCCCCTCTAGGTAGCCTCTTCCAATCTCCCCCTTTCTCCCAACCACCCCCACCCCTAACCTCACCCTCACCCCTACCATGTGGGTTGGCAATTATATGTCAGCATTTCTTCCTCCTACACCAGTCATAAAGCAGCCACCCCAGGGGCCAACTGCCACCAGGCATTTTCCCATTTTCTCCTGACCCTGGTCCTGAGGAGTGCAATGCATGAAATGAATACACACCCATGAGCATGTGATTAGCATGAGGTCATGCTGAGATTGAGCCCAGTTCTGCCTGACCCCAGCCAGGTTCTCCCCCTCCAGACCTAGATTTTTCTCATTTTTGCCTACCTAGAGTTTTCTCATCTTTGATTTCTTCTGTCCTAGCCAACTGTTAACCAAAATGAGAGGCATGTAAAAGGGGGTGAAAAGGAGGTCGGAGAGAAAGTGGCCTTGGGCCACAGGATTAACAGAAGTGCACTGTGAGCAGAGCTGGGGTCATGTAAATCAACAAGTGCACTGTGAGAAGAGCCAGGGAAACGTAAATCAACTCTAGGGAGAAGAATAATGAACACCAAAGAGCTGAAGAGTTGACAGCAGGAACTCCTGCAAAGCACATCAGCAGCTGGCCCACAGGTCCTGCCAAATTAAACTCAGAAGAAGCTGGAGACCACTCCAAGAGGCACTATCTCCTTTACACTATGGTATGTAAACCCAGAGGCACAGAGAACAGTGTTGCAAACACATGCTAGCTAAAATACAGAAGAATATTTTTCCCCCATAGGTCTTTTCTTACCCAAATTCCGTGCTTCTAGATTGAAATGACCCTATAAAAAATTAGGCAGTGTTATTCACACAGGAAACATTATTTTTTTAAAAAGGTTCTAGAAACTTATACCACCATACAATGATATCTTCTATTTAAAAACATGAACCAAAACAAGCATAAAATCAGTGCAGAAACAGGCTGCTGGAAACCTCATACTTTAATCACCTTGGGAGGGAATTCCTATGAGGCCATCCTAAAATGTCAAGAATTACAAGCTTTAAGAGTAAATGATGGCAATCATTTTAGAATAATTGCAGCTCTCTGTTATTAGAAATAATGGAAACCGAAAATAGCACTGGGGTTGGAATGGGGCATATATTTGTAGAACTCTGAGTGACTAATCTCTCCAGAAAATGTGATTTCAAAACCAACCCATTAACATGTTTGAAGGCTCAATCCTGCAAGTCCCAGGCCAGAGCAATAGTACAATGGGTAGGGCGTTTGCCTTGTATATGGCCAATCTGGGCTCAACTGTGCACCATCTGGAGTGATTCCTGAGTGCAAAGCCAGGAGCAACCCCTAAGCACTGCTGAGTGTGGTGCAAAAGCAACTCCTGTAACCCCTGTCTGTAACCCCCACCCCCAGGACATGATCAAGAATAAGAGTTTTTTCCTTTTACCCAAACTATCCCTGCCCACATCTTCTCTCTCATAAACAAACTTTTCCCAGTAGAAAACTTAGCACCAAACCCCAGAATGGTGTCCAGGCAGCTGCACCCTAAGCTATGAGCATTATTTTGCATGGATATACAAGTGAAAATAAACAACCTGTGTGAAAGATAGGAAATCATTATGAAAGATTACATCTCACAAATATAGTACTCTCTAATTTTACTTACTTCATTGCATTATCAATAATATTCCGCACATAGGCCATACACCTTCGTTTTCCTGTTTTCTAGAAGTAAGAACATGGCAGAGTTGTGGAAGATGAAGATTTACTGGGTGATACTTTACACAAGAACATCATGTAACTGTGCTAAGAGTTTTAGAAATATGGGGCTGGAGAGAGGGGGCTGTACAGTGGCTTGGGTGGCCAACTAGGTTTGATCCCTGTCAAACTATATGGTCCCCAAGTACTATAGGAGTAATTCCTGAGTGCAGAATCAGGAGTAATCCCTGAGCATCACTGGGTATAGCACAGAAACTAAAGAAAGAAAAGGAAAAAATATCCTTCCAAGTAATTACATCAAATAAGTAAAATATACGTAACTGTAATATATGTTTTTAAAAACTTTTTGAAAAACTAGTGGTAGAGAGAAAACACTAGTGGATAGGGTGCTTGCCTTGCAAGCAGTCAACCCATATTCAATCCGCATTAACATGTATGGTGCAAAAAAAAAAAAAAAAACCCTAAAAAATATTTTTAAAGATATTTTGTTCTATAAACTGTTAAGAGACTTAGGGGAAGTTGCAAGTCAGCTCATACTATATAGAACATTGCTACAAAGATCTAATGTACTCTTTACCCAGCCTCCCCAATGTTACAACTTATATTAATAACTAACGTATAATATCAGAAACCCAACATGGTGACTACATGGTTCTATGTCGTTTTATCATATTGTAGACTCACAGTCCATAATCACTTCCTATCACAATCAAGACTCAACAACTCATCATTCATCCAAAGATCACCCTCAACATTCTATAAGAACAGTGTCAATGCTTTACTACTTTTTCACGTAATTGATTCAATATAATTCAATCCTATGAATCCCCTATGTGCCCAGTCTTAGGTGCTTATTATTAATAAAAAAAAAAGAATGCCCTCATGCTATCCCTTTGTCACATTCACCCCTGCTCCTTTCCATTACCCCGTACCTCCTAACACCTAGACTGAGGGTGGGATACAGCGCCACACTTGGTGGGACTCATGGCTTATTTCTCTGTGCTCAGGTTCACTCCCTGTGAGTCTCAGGGGATCACATAAGTGCTGGGGATGAAACCCCGGTCGACTACATGCAAGGCAGGTAAGTGTCACTGTATCATTTCTTTAGAACCAATATTAGATTTTTTAAAAATCAATTTTTAACCATGTGAAAAATACAAGAATACATCTTAGAACTTAACATTGATCCTACTCTACTATGAACACATTGCTACTTTGTATGCCCCTTAACCGCTGGGCCCTTGAGTTCCTCCCCAAAAGAATAGAGATCCAGCCTTCTACTAACACGCAGGGGTGAGAAATACCTAGCCCACAAGCTATACAAAGCCTGTGAAACCATGTGGTCCAACCCTGGAACATGACAGGAAAGAAATCTATGTTTTTTCATCAGCTGCTTGCTGCAAATCTGCCAATAATATATGCCTGCAAATGATGCTGTAAACACTCAAAGGGCCCTTCACATGAAAAAGGGTCCCGATCTCTGGCCTCTTGGAAGACCAGGAGCAATAGGTTCGAATGAACCCATCAACTGGGGACAGGGCTGCAAATGGCAGCCAAGAATCCTATCAGGGTCTCATGCATTCCACCTCTGCTGCCTGATTTCTCCTCAAAATACATGTTTCCAGGGCCAGAGCGATAGTACAGCAGGGAGGATGTTTGCCTTGCAGACAGCTGACCCAGGTGCAAGCTCCGGCATCCCCTATGGTCCCTAAGCATCGCCAGGAGTAACTCCTGAGTGGAGAGCCAGGAGTAACCCCCTGAGCACCACCAGGTGGGACACAAAAAGAAAAAATAAATCCACGTTTCCAGATTCTGGCTATTGTTAACAGTGATACAATGAACACAGGCATGCAGATGTTTTTCTGGATTGTGCTTCTGGAATCTTGTGGTATGTACTAAGAAGTGGGACAAGAACAGATGACTGGATAAAGAAACTATGATACATATATACAATGGAATATTACCTGGCAATAAGAAGTGATACAATTTGCTGCTACGTGGATGGATCTGGAAAGTGTCATGCTGAGTGAAGTTAGTCAGAGGGAGAGGGACACAGAAGGATCTTTCAGATGTGGGATATAAGAAACTTTGTAAGAGAATAACAAAGTCCTAAAGGTAGGAAGAGCAGAAGTGTTCTTCAGTAGTAAGCTTGACACTGGAATGAGGCTGGAGGTGATGAGTCAGGGAAGGCACATCATCACAACAGTGCTGGGTAAAAGTGCCTCACAGGGACTTTGGGGGGGGTGCAGGGTGGGAGAGAACTGGGGACACTATAGAGGGAAGGTACTAGGAAGTACTGGTATTGAACACTGTATGCCTGAAACTTTATAATAATGAAGAACTGTGTAACTCTGTAATTTACGGTAATTACAAAAAAAATTTTAAAAAAAGAATCCACACGTACCTCTTCTGAGATCAGGTCAAGCCACTCTCTCCTGACCACATCGTTGTGATAGTGGAGGTGTGGCTTGTAGTACTTTACATATTCCATATTGGAGTTCAGTTTTTCCCAGTAGCCCTTAAAGCTGTGCACCTGAAAAAGATCCAAGAAATGAGGTGCTGGAGAAGCAGGCCCTGTGGCCACACTTCCCAGCAACGCCCCTGAAATCTGTGCTGCAATGCTGGGCTGGCCTTTCCCCTTCGGCTCTTCTTGTGTGGCATTCCCGGTGAACCAAAAGTCCCCACCAAGAATGAACAGGAATTCTAAAATTGAAAGGCTCATACCCTTTTGTTCTCCACTCCCTTCACTCAACCATTTGATAAGGGAGAGTGCCAGGGTTCAGTTCAGAAAGCCTGTGGGACTTGCTTTGGTTAAGGCTAAGCAGGAAACCATTCCCTCCCCAGAGAGCCATCTTTCTAAGATTTCATCTAGAGTGCCATGCTCAGAGAATGTTCACCAGATCTGGGAGATATTGAGTAGACTTCTTTTCCCACGAAGCTTTTACTTTCAAAAATTATCTTTTCTCACAAAATCTAGGACTCAGGAAAGATGAAGTTTCACATTAAGTTGTCAACATACTCTGAAATAGAATTAGCTGGCATCCTAACTCCTTCTGTTGTTTGAAAAGTGTTTTATTTATTATAGTTCATGAAGTTACAGTAGAATTAGAATATATGGCATTGGTATACAAGTTTACTACTTTCCCCACCACCACCATCAAAGGGCTCAAGACTCTCTAGCTCCATCTTTACATCTCTCATAGTTTGGTTTTCCTTCTTCCCTTCTCTCCCTCCCTCCTCTGTTTTAGCTGGTTCTGAGTTCCAATGTCAAAAGTTTGCCAATGATCAGGACTGTCCAATTTCTTGTTTGGACTCTCAAGCTCTACAGATGAATAAGATCATATTGAAAAAAAAAAAAAAAAAAAAATTAAGAAAATAATTATTTTTGGGCTGTCTCAAAAACTCCTGATTTCAATTTTTAATTGAGTGTCTTGGATGCTTTTAGAATAAACATTATCAAAAAAAAAAAGATCATATTGTATTTGTTCTGACTTATTCCATCTCACATGACACCCTCCAGCTCCATTCATGTTGCAGCCTCCCACATTATTGCATTTTTTTTCTCAGCACTCCATGTATTCCGCTGTACATATACCACAACTTCTTGACCTATTCACCTGTTATTGAACTGCTTTCATACCTTGGCTACTGTACTAAGTGCTGCACTGAACTCGGGTGTGGAAGTCTCCTTACAAATGAATTTCTTTGAGTTTTGGGGACAGATGCTAATACATGGAATTTCTGGGTCATATGGGAGCTCTAGTCTTATGTTTTTGAGAAATATCCACATTCTGTTCCCATCTTTGAACTTGTATTTTCATTCTTGAAGAATAAACTGAAACAAACCAACGAAGATAGATTCGTGATAAAAATCTCTGTATCTTTGTGATACAACCCTTTCTGTCAAAATGGGTGCATCTATAAATATTTGATGAAGATCATGAAGTAAACTCATACCTACTATGTTAATAGATTGTATTGTAAGAAAAAGAGAATCTGAATAAGATATGCCTCAATCAAGGTAAATGCTCTTGAGGTCAAAGAAACAGTGCAGAGGATAAGGTGCTTGCATTGAATGCAGCCGACCAGGATTGATCCCCAGCACCTGAGCATTTCCAGGAGTTGTCCTTGAGCACAGAGCCAGGGGTCAACCCTGAGTCAGGTATGGTCCCCTACCAAAGAAAAAAAACTCTCACATAAATATCACACAATTGAAATTCTTTTTTTTTCTTTTTGGGTCTCACCTGGTGATGCACAGGGGTTACTCTGGGCTCTGCACTCATGATGGTGCTCAGTGGGACCATATGGAATGCTGAGGATTGAACCCGGGTTGGCTGCGAGTGAGGCAAATGCCCTACTCACTGGACTATCGATCCTGCTCCACAATTTAAATTCTTACTAAAATCATAGTCATAATTAGTTTAACATGAATTTGAAGTATCATGTAATTTATGTAATTATTTCTTAATTAATATATTTACTGAAATTAAATAAAATTGCTGTTTTATAAGGCTGGAAGAATGCAGAGCATCTAACATCCCTTCTCCCAGAAACAGAAAAAATCTACTCCCAAGAAACTGTGACACTGGCATCAGGTCCCACTCTTCAATAAAGTGACTAGTTCATCTTTCCTTCCCCTTTCGCACACAACACACAATGAATGAGCTTGGATTAGCCTGCTGGTCTTCCACTTACTGGAAATAATAATAACAATAACAGTAATAGAAACAAATGGATATTTGGCAATAATAACCCCTGACAGGAAGTCCCCAAGTTTTCCTGCTTTTTAACTCTGGGTTAAAAAGTTAACACTAGTCACCAGTCATGCACTGGTGACAACTGCCATTAAGTAAATTGTGTTTTAGCGACATCTAGTGGTCATTAAGATGCTGAGCTCAGCCAACCTTGTCACAGACAAGCATCAGATCCTGAGAACAAAGAGAGGGTCCACAACTTTGTCTCGTTTCTTCCTCTCCAAATGCCACCCTCCTGTCTGAGTCCCCTCCCCCAATACTGGCTCTGAAGAAAGGATTTTCAATAAATTGCCTTCCTTTCACATGAGTAATTTAAAAAATTAATTTCCTCATTGCCTTTAGTCAGCTGAGAATAAAGATATAAAAAGGTCCATGAGTAGCCCACCAGGGACTCCAGCACCCACTGCGCGTGTGTGTCCATATCAGTGCTTTTCTGGGGGACACTGAAAGCTTGTACCTGATTTTCAAAGAAATCTAGAACATAAAATAGTTCAAAACTAATGAGTTAGTAAAAGTTATCTGGATTTATTTTAAATCATGAGAAAACTTCTCTTACCTAGCAGATACCCAGGTAAAGCCACGGCCTATTAGTGTTCCCTCCGTACTCTTTCAGTGGTATGCAACATGACTCCTCAAAAGGCCTCAAAGTTCATATGAAAATATTTCTGGGATGTTTAACTGGCAATTAATTCTTATTTAAATTATATTATCATTTGCTACTTGGGCCACACTTGACAATACCCAGGGGTCATTCCTGACTGCACTCAAGGATCATTCTTGAGGTAGTACAAAAGACCATATGGGATGCTGGGGAATCAAACCTGGTGGGCCACATGTAAGGCAAGTAAGTGCCTTACCCACAGTACTATCTCTCCGGCCCTAGGAGTTACCATTATTTAAAAGAAAATCCAAACGCCTCCCTCCCCCTCCCCCAATATTTTTTCATTGGCTTCTCATTTGTATAATAAACACATAATGGGTTTGGTAGGACTAGGGTAGGACCATACACATTAAAATGATATAAAAACAAAAGGTTCTCTTCACATGAGCCTTTTAAACCACTAATGACCCATTCCTATTCCCCAGTCCTCTTGCCTTGGTAGCATTTCACGGTGGTGTCATAGTTTGCGTAAAACATTGCTTATCAGTCCCTCTTTTCAGGACCCCTCTTTGGCTCAAAAGCCAGAACCACTAGACCAACCCCCACTGTCTTCTCTCATTCCTGGAGCAACGCTGACCTCAAACACCCACGGCTCTCCCACAGCTGCCCAGGTCTGCCATGCCCGCTGAGGATCCAAAAGAACCAAATGTAAATAAAAGGCAGTAGTACACTGAACAGCCTGCTGCCAAAATCTGAGATTTCCCAGTGCACACCAAGCTCAAGCTATAATTAACAGTAGGCCATTGCCAAGAACAACAAAAGAGCCTGAAGGAAATGGCACTAAAAAAAATCTCCTGTTTTTAACTACAGGCACAGTCTTAGCTGCTCTCCTAGCCCACTCCATTCTGCCCAAGGTGCCCAAGAAACTCTTGTGACAGCAGCAGACTGAAGAGAAACACTCATGGTCGCAGCTCAGGGCCAGAGAGGAGGTGTGGAGACCGGACTGAGCTTCCAGAGACCACACAGCTTCTTGAGAGACAGAAATGAGATAACGCCGGCCTCTGTCCCCTCATGGTTTTGAAATGTTCCCTGTGTCGATGTGTGTGTTTTGAGGAGGTGATAGTGCTCATAAAATTAAAAAATATAAAAAAATTTAAAAATCAGCTGTGAGGCCTTGCAAAATAACTAAGAGGACTCCGGTCTGCAACAGTCTGCGGCACCGCGGTTCGTTTCACAGCTTGAGTTCTCTGTGGTTTCACACTGAACCCTGTGATTCTCTGTTCTCAGAAAACATCCTTCTTCAAAGAGCATTTCTAAGATTTGGCTTATTATCATCCTCAGTGACTACCCAGGCACTTCGGAAGAACTTTCCTGAGAGCTAACCCTAGCCCTAACCCCCCACCCCCCAACAATCTCTTCTGGTACCACATTTGGGGCTTCCTCAGCTCAGTGTGGCGGCCAACAAGGCCGTTCCTGCCAGGCATCTGTCTCTCTCTAGAGGACCTTACCTTCATAAGCGGCAACACAATCTCTTCTGTCACATGAGTTATTCCAGGAATTTCCTGTGAGGGAAAAGCATACACAAAAATGCTGAACGTAACAACTGCCACAGGCTCCAACCTCCGGGAAGTGTTTCTTCATAGAGAAATAGAGGACAGCATAATATATACCAGCATTTACTTGATTTATTTAAAATATTTTAGTGAATTACAATGTTATGAAATTATTCATGATTGAGTGTCAGGTGTACGATGTCCCAATATCAACCCCTTCACCAGTGTCCTCTTTTCTCCACCAATATCCCCAGTTTCCCTCCTGTCCCTCTATGTGCCTCTATGGCAGGCACTTTTTTTTTTTTTCTTTTTCTTGTTTTCCTCTCAGGCACCGTTGTTTATGATACTGCTACGGAAAGGATGTCATGCATGTCACTTTACCTCCCTGCAGCACCCAGTCCTGGTCCAGACTAACACTTCCCTCTATTACTGTCGTAGTGGTCCCTTCCCTGACCTAGCCTCTCTCCCACCCAGTGGAAGGGTTCCTATAAGGACAAGTTTCCCTACTTTTCATTCCTATTTAGCCTTTGGACATTAGTCTCCTACTATGTTTCTTTATATCCACATATAAACAAAATCATTCTGTGTTTGTCCCTTTCAACAAGGGGCTGGGGCGAGAGTTACTATAGTATATAGGGCATTTGCCTTTCACTTTTGATCCCCGGCACTCTATATGGTCCCCTAAGCACAGCCAGGTGTGCCCCACCCAAAAAAATAAAATAACAAAAGCAAACAAATAAATAGAGTCCCAGAGATACTGCTCAAACAACTAAGTGTATGCTTTACACAAGAGAGAACTGGGTCTGATTCCTGCAGGTCCCCAGAGTACCACCACAAGCAAATCCGATCACAGAGCTGGGAGTAACCCCTTAGGCTGGGAGTAACCACAACCCCTAGTTGTGGTTCCAAACAAAAAATCAATCAAAAAATAAAAACAAATGACAGTGAACACAAATTACTCCCTCAAAAAGGCAATTATCTCTTTCAAAAGGATTAAACTGTCATGAAAATACAGAGCAAATAGCAAATTACAACTGTACTATCAAGTATAACAGGATATGGTCCCATTCTATATTCCTTCCTCTTGCATCTTTCCTTCTTGCAGTTAAAAGTATTATAGTTGGCGCCAGCCTCACTAGAAGGAACCAAGTTTAATGATATATTTCTATATGATTTTAGTGAAAAAAAATTTCCTCACCAAGTTTCCAGAGAGATTCCCTTATGGAGTTAAAGCAGACCAGACATTGAGGGGTTAAGGGACTTGCATTGCACATCCCAACCCCTGTCCAATCCCCCCATACTGCATATGGTCCACCATGTACCGCCCCGAGTGATCCCAGAGAGCCTACAGATGTGGACCAATTCCCGACTCCCAACACCCTCCTCCCCACCTTCCCCCAAAAAAAGAGTTTAAGCAGTATTGTCACATGGCAACGGCGAAAGACATACCATTCAAATCGGGAAGTCTAAAAGTTGAACAATTCTCTAAAATCAAAATTGGGAAAATTGGAACAATAATGGTGGGAAGGTCAATCAGGTGATAGAATTGATCTTGGAACACCGAAAGGCCATAACAACAGTACCATGAAAAACTTTGTAAACCATAGTGTTTAAATAAAGTATTTATTTATTTTTTTAAAAGCTATTGCATTTCTAGTGGACGCTGGCACTACAACTAAGGTTACATGAGGGGGTTAAAAAAAAAGGAAAGACATTCTGGAGACGGAATGAGGAACTGAGAATAAATACAACTTTGACTTAACAGCCCAGCAAGACAGTAGTGGGTAGGTTACTTGCCTTGCAAGCAGAAGAGCAAGATTCGATCCTGGAACTCCATATGGTCCCCAAGTCTGGCGCAGAGCCAGATTCAGTCCCTTGCATTCCATACGATCCCCCAGTCTGACAGGAGCAAGCCCTGAGCACTGTTGGTTGTGGCCCACAAACCAAAAAATTTTTTTTTCTTAAAAAGAAAATATATTGCTAACTAGTGAAGATTAAAAACACAAATTTAAATAAAAGGAATAAATTAAATTAAAAACAAATTTAATAAAATGTTCCCAAATATCTTTTTTCAAAAAAATATTTTTCAAAAAATATCATTTTTAAGTATTATTTCTACATTAATTATGTTATTGATTTCTCAATTATACAGAAAGTGCTACAGAAAAATGGCATTTTTTTAGAACGTAAATGTCCAAGAGTGTACTCATATGCAATGTTCCTGTGGAAAGAGGCATCACAACTTTGGGGGAAATAAATTTTCCGAACATTCAAGCATTTGAGTTCTTCATTGTGACAGTAGAAAGTCTGTGATAAGAATCTACTGAAGGTTTTACTCGTAACAGAGCACATATCAAAAAGAAAATGCAAGGCATTACCATTACAGTATTATTCTGTAAAGAACTCCATCTTAAAATAAGTGTTAACAAGGTTATAACAAAGCCCAACACAATATTACTTAGGTGCACAAGTTCTGTTTCCAAAAAATCTCTTTTAAATCTAGTCATTTGCACAAATTATCTCTGTGCAGAAGTGTGAAACTAAGGTTTCCAACTGTGGCACGTGTCTACTAGGCAGATAGCATTAAGGACACTCACAGATTAAAAGAGAGGAAAAGTAAATAATTTACATCATTGCTAAAGATAAGCTAAGATTCACAGAATTGCAGGATTAGAAAAGACTGTGAACATACTCTAACCACAGAAAGTTTAAGCAAGGTGGTTAACCCTCCAGGCAGTTCAGCAGAGGTTGGGGGTTTTCATATGGTCTCTAGGACTTCCCTTGTGTCACTCTACAGACTCACCCCATCTACTGTATCCCCAGGTCATGAGAAATGCGATAGTGAAGAACTGCTGTCAGGCTGAACACCTATTAACTTGTGTTCTGTCTAAAGTAGTGTTCCATCCCAGGACAACTCTGGGAACTACAGGGCCTACCTTTGCCTCCCAGTGCCTGGGGCAGTACATAACACTCTCTCACAGCTGGGGGTGGCCAGGAGAGGAAGCCAGTGTGTTTCCTGAGTCCAGGCTGCTGAATCTGCACACTTCCGGCCACGTTACCACCAGAGTCTGCATTGTATATTCACAGCAGGCCTCAAAGGAAAAAGTACAAGCCTGAAGAAAAGAACAAGCTCAGATATTCATCTTGGAACTCTACAGTATTTGATAACAGGGAAAACAAAAGAATAAACCTCTGGGAAAATGTTCTCATTGTGCCTGCAAAAACTTTAGAGGGACTGGAATGATGGTACGGGATTAAGGCATTTGCCTTACAAATAGCTGAGCCTGGTTGATTCCTTGACATCACCTATGGTCCCTTCCAGCTACACTAGGAGTGATCCATGAGCACAGAGGCAAGAGTAGGCCCTGAGTTCAACCTGGTGTGGCCTCCTAGACACCAAAAAACAAAATCAGAAATTAGACACATTGAATGTGCCTGTTTTAGGACTATTTAAATAGCTTAAGAATCTATATGACATGAAACATGAGAACCTGGAAGAAATGGATAAATTCCTGAAGTCCTATAACCTTCCACAGCTGAAACAAGAAGACCTCCAATACGTGAATAAGCCTATCATCATCAAGGAAATTGAAACAGTAATTAAAAGTCTACCCAAACAAAAAATCCCAGGTCCAAATGGATTCACTAGTGAATTCTTCCAAACTTTCAAGGATGACCTACTGCAATTCTTTTCAAGCTCTTCCAGGAAATAGAAGAAACAAAAACACTCCCAAATAGATTCTACGAGGCACATATCACCCTGATACCCAAAGCAGGCAGAGACAACACAAAAAAAGAAAACTAAAAACCAATCTCACTGATGCTAATATCTTCAACAAAATACTAGCAAACAGAATCCAAAGACTCACCAAAAAGATTATACATCATGACCAAGTGGGATTCATCCCGGGAATGCAAGGATGATTCAACATTCGCAAGTCAATCAACATAATGCATCATATCAATAATAGAAAAAAATTAAAACCGTATGATCCTATTGATAGACACAGAGAAAGCATTTGACAAGATCCAACACCCGTTCATGATTAAACCCCTCCAGAAAAATGGGACTAGAAGGAACCTTCCTCAATATAGTCAAAGCCATCTACCAAAAGCCCACAGTGAGCATCATTCTCAATGGAGAATACTAAAAGCCTTTCCTCTAAGATCGGGACAAGACAAGGATGCCCACTCTCACCACTTCTATTCAATATAGTACTGGAAGTATTTGCCATAGCAATCAGAGAAGAAAAGAACATTAACGGTATTCAGGCAAGGAAGAAGTCAAGCTATCACTATTTGCAGATGACATGATATTATACCTAGAAAACCCTACACTCTCTGCCAAAAAGCTCCTAGAAACAATCGATACCTATAGTAGAATGTCAGGATACAAAGTCAATACCCAAAAGCCAGTGGCTTTCCTATTTACAAATAACAAAGAGAAGGGATACCAGGAAAACAATCCCATTTACAATTGTACCACAGAAAATCAAATAGCTAGGAATCAGTTTGACAAAGAATGTAAAAGACCTCTACAAAGAGAACTACAAAATGTTACTTCAAGAAATAAAAGAGGAAACAAGGCAATGAAAACACATTCCCTGCTCATGGATCGGGAGAATCAACGTTGTCAAAATGGTAATGGTCCCTAGAGCTTTATACAGATTCAATGCCATCCTTATAAGGATACCCATGACATTCTTCAAAGAAATTGACCAAACTCTCCTGAAATTTGTATGGAATAATAAACCCCTACAGATATCTAAACAAATCACTGGGAAAAAGAAGATGGGAGGCATCACCTTTCCCAACTTCAAACTCAATTACAAAGCAGTAGTAATTAAAACAGCATGGCATTGGAATAAAAACAGACTTGTGGACCTATGGAATAGAGTTGAGCATCCTGACAACCAGCCTCAAATACATGATCATTTAATCTTCAACAAAGGAGCAAAAATTGTGAAATGGAGCAAGGAAAGCCTCTTCAACAAGTGGTGCTGGGAAAACTGGGCAGTTTCATGTAAAAAAATGAATTTAGATCTCTGTCTAACAGCATGCACAAAAGTCAGATCAAAACGAATTAAAGATCTCAATCACGATCACAATCACGATCTTCCCGTTAATCATCTATTTGCTAGAGCGGGCACCAGTAATATCTCAATATGTCCTGTCACATGCTGTAGAGCCAAGGGCATCGGCTTGGTACAGGAACATAAAGAGCCTCAAACCATTATATTAGGTCATGAGAATGATCTAATATAATTGTTACTGGCATTTGGCATATCAAATACAACACGAGCAGCTTGCTAGGCTTGCCATGCGGGAGGCATACTCTATAAACACCTCCAAATAAAGCCTTTATTGATGAACCGCGTGGCCGCTTGTGGCGGCACTGGGCCGGGCTGTGATGGGCTGGTCGGCTGGGTGGAGTTCTGATGAGAGCGAAGTCCAATGTGGAAAATGGCGGCGCCCATGGAGTGGGTGGGGGGTCGTCTGGCTTGCTGTGAGGTTCCGCCCGGGTGGTGGGCCAAGGCTGGAACCCACCATGCCTCCCGACTACCTCATGAACGGCTGGGCACAGGGAGAGCAAGGAACCGCTCTGCCCCATGTCTGAGAGTCTCTGGACCAGCATACCTGGGCCGGATTGAGGAAGAAACTGCTCCAGGGTGGGTGTCGATGATCCGGGCTGTGATGGGCTGGTCGGCTGGGTGGAGTTCTGATGAGAGGGAAGTCCAATGTGGAAAATGGCGGCGCCCATGGAGTGGGTGGGGGGGTCGTCTGGCTTGCTGTGAGGTTCGCCCGGGGTGGTGGGCCAAGGCTGGAACCCACCATGCCTCCCGACTACCTCATGAACGGCTGGGCACAGGGAGAGCAAGGAACCGCTCTGCCCCATGTCTGAGAGTCTCTGGACCAGCATACCTGGGCCGGATTGAGGAAGAAACTGCTCCAGGGTGGGTGTCGATGATCCGGGCTGTGATGGGCTGGTCTGCAGTTTCTTCCTCAATCCGGCCCAGGTATGCTGGTCCAGAGACTCTCAGACATGGGGCAGAGCGGTTCCTTGCTCTCCCTGTGCCCAGCCGTTCATGAGGTAGTCGGGAGGCATGGTGGGTTCCAGCCTTGGCCCACCACCCCGGCAGAACCTCACAGCAAGCCAGACAACCCCCACTCCACTCCATGGGCGCCGCCATTTTCCACATTGGACTTCCCTCTCATCAAAGATCTCAATATCAGACCTGAATCCATAAAGTACATCGAAGAAAATATAGGAAAAACCCTCCACGACATTGAAGCTAATGACATCTTCAAAGATGAAACACCACTAACAAAACAACTAGAAGAAAGGATAAACATATGGGACCACATAAAAACTAAAAAGTTTCTGCACTTCAAAAGAAACAATGACCAAGATACAAAAACAGTCCACAGAATGGGAAAGAACATTCACCTGATACCCATCTGATAAGGGGCTAATATACAGGATATATCAGGCACTGGTAGAACTTTACAAGAAGAAAACAAACAACCCCATCAAAAAATGGGTGAAGAGATGAACAGAAACTTTGACAAGGAAGAAATTCGAATAGCCAAAAGACATATGAAAAAATGTTCATCATCATTAGTCATCAGAGAGATGCGAATCAAAACAATGAGATATCATCTCACATCACAGAGACTGGCACATATCCAAAAGAGGAAGAACAACAAGTGCTGGTGTGTATGTAGGGGAAAAGGGACTCTCGTCCATTGTTGGTGGGAATGTTGACTAGTACAGTCTTTTTGGAGAACAATATGAACATTCGTCCAAAGACTAGAAATTGAACTCCCATTTGACCCAGCCATACCACTCCTGGGAATATACCCTGGGGAGTAAAAAACACACAAGGGAAACACAATCCCCCACTTTTATGTTCACAGCAGCACTATTCACAATATCGAGAATCTGGAAAGAACCAGAGTGCCCGAAAATTGATGACTGGATAATGAAACTTTGGTACATCTACACAACGGAATACTATTCAATTGTCAGGAAAAATGAAGTTATGAAATTTGCCTATAAATGGATGGACATGGAGAGGATCATGATGAGTGAAATTAGCCAGAAGGAAAGAGACAGATATAGAATGACACATTTATTTTCATGACATAAATATATAGATACATATATATACACACATATATATACATGTTATGATACCAATATCCAAGGTCAGACAAAACTTGGAGCAGGAGGTCTTTTCAAAAGTGGAAATCTACCAGAAGCATCTGGGAGTAAGAGGTTGGGTGGGACAGAGAAGGGAACAGTGTGCTAACAATTGTAAGCGATAATACAAGCCTAGAACTGAGTACTAGTACTGTATTCAACAGGCAAATGATACACATGATAACCTCTAAATGTATCACAATCCACAGTGTGTAAGAGAAGGAAAAGAGAGAGAGAGAGAGAGAGAGAGAGAGAGAGAGAGGAGAGGGAGAGAGAAGAGAGAAAGGACTCTCCATAGAGTCAGGTTAGGGGGAGAGGGGAGGAAATCGGGAAATTTGTAGTGGGAAATGGGCACTGGGATGGGTGCTGAAACAATATATGACCGAAACCCAGACATGAACATCTTTGTAATTGTATATCTCACAGTGGTATAATAAAATATTAAATAAATAAATAAACAAACAAACAAACTAATGAATGAATAGCTTAAGTACAAAATGGGAAGCATCAAAATATCCTATGATAAATTTTCCTACATTTGCATTTGTGAATGAAAATATTTTTTCTCAAGACCTTTTGGATAACAAATCTCACCTCAAGACTAAGTATACAGTTCTAGCACTCAAATATGAAGGGTGAGGAGAACGATTTCCAAGGACAAACTGTACATGGTTGGTTCCCATTTTATGATCCAGTAAAGCCCAATTTATTGCACCATGTTCAAGAGAAATGAACAATGTGGAGGCAGAAAGATAGAATATTGGTTAGGGCATGTGTCTTACCAGAAACTTCAACTCAGTTTCTCATATGCTCCCAACATAGGTTTGATCCCTGGCACCACATGGTGGCCTGAGCATCAATGGGGAAAATCTTGCAGACTTCAAGCCCTAATGGTGTTGGCACTAGTGGGCCTAAGAGCACTGAACAGTCAGGCCTTCACATGGACCTGCTGAGCTGATTGGCAGAATTTTACCAAGAGAGTACCACTTAGAGGATCAACCTCCCCCAAAACGGTAAATGAATAAAGATTTACTTGGCACTTCCTAATATAAAAGGAGAAACTCCAGGGCCAGAGAGAAAACCCAATGGACAGGAGCATATGATTTGACTGCTGATCTGATGAATGGTTTTCCCTGAGCACTGCCTAGTGTGACTCTGGGCACTGAGCTAGGAGTAATCCCTAAGGACTGCTGGTTATTGCCAAAAACAAACAAAAAAATAGAAAAAGGAATAAAGGAAGGAAGGTAGGAAGGAGGAGAGAAAGCAAGCAAGCAGCGAGGGAGCGAGCTAGTGAGCTAGCGAGCGAGAGAGTGAGAGAACGAGAGTGAGACAGCGAGAGAGAGAGAGAGAGAGAGAGAGAGAGAGAGATAGATAGATAGATAGATAGATAGATAGATAGATAGATAGATAGGTAGGTAGGTAGGTAGGTAGGTAGGTAGGTAGGTAGGTAGATAGATAGATAGATAGATAGATAGATAGATAGATAGATAGATAGATAGATAGATAGATAGATAGATAGATAGATAGATAGATAGATAGATAGATAGATAGATAGATAGATAGATAGATAGATAGATAGATGATAGGAAGAAATATCTTAGTGGAGTAGGTCTGCTGTAGATAAGTGACTTTTATTGAGCTTAAAGCTCTGACTGTAGATTTCTTTATAAGCCTGGGAAAGGAGTGAAGGTGCCGAACTACTACACAGGCAGACTATCTTACAACGGCAGAGGCCCAGCATTTCTCATCTATAAACACCTAGAAATCACCACCCTATTCACTATTCTTTTAATAAATTCCACAGAAGCTTATTTATGCTTGGTAGGAGGGACAAGTAGCAAATATTCTCTATTTCAATTCCACTGTGCTACAAATATACCTTGGCCAACAGCAAGCATATACTTTTTTTAGAATAAAAAAATTATATTTAGGATTATCCAGCTGAACTGGTTAGATGGTCCCAGTTTTGTTGGCAATAGCCAAGGCATCATAGTCAGAAGGCAGGCAAATATGTGCCTTCCTCTCTTCATCAGCCATAACCAGGGTATTGACTATGGCCACGTAAATGTCACAGAGCTGCTTCATGGCCTGTTTAATCTAGTGCTTGTGTTATTATATTCTGTCTTCTCCATGGCTGATTCAGCGGTCAGAGGGACCTTGGTGGCGGCATGATGGCTAAGCCTGTTTCTCCTGGGGGTGCTCTGCTGAGGATCTCTGGGCTGTCTTCTCAGTGCAGTGGTTTGGGTCTCTGGAAGATGGTGATGTGCAGATCTTCTTTCTGTGGCTGTTGGACATTTTCAGTGCTGCTTTCTCGGCCTTCAAAGCTTTGGCTTCAGCTTTGGGAAAAGGACAGCACATTCCTTCTGGCTTATGGCATCATCTTCATAAAGAGGGTTTACGTTTTTTTTTTTCTTTTCAACCAGAAACTTCAACTCAGTTTCTCATCAGTCATGCAGACATGATAAAAAAAATACCTGATAACTGTGACAGGAATCTCTCACAACTGCCCCACTACTGGGAATCACTTGCTACCCCTAAGGAATACTAAGTTGACTTACTGTATTCCACATGAGCACTGAGGAGTATGGCAACAGCTGGTCCATGTTACTGGTCTCCACATAAATGCTCCAATAGGAAGATGCTGGTAGAATTTTTGAAAGAGAAAAAAATATACATATATAATTAACATTCTTTAAAAGAATAAGGTAGGCTTTTGCCATGGACAAATTTTGCAATAAACAAATTGACCAAAGTTTTCACTGCTTTCAACTTTTATCCTGAAAGCCTGATTATTATGACTCAACCTGAGGATTAAAATGCCTAAATTCTTCCCTTTTACATGGGAAATTACTGTAAATATTTTATTTGAGAGTTCTCTCTATCAAGTCACTGTACTGCTTCACACAGAACCAATTAGCACAAAACTGAGGAAAAATAGAGGGGGAAAATCACGATATCTTATCTCATCAGTCTCTAAACAGAGACAGCTTCTCACAAAATCATAAGAAAATGAAATTTAATTAGCTGCAGACTGTGAAAAAAAAGGAGAGAGAAACAAAACAAAAACCTCTGATGCAGCATTTTGACAGATTGAGGCATTATCAATTTACTGCTTTCCCCTCAAGCAAGAGTCAAAGGTTCGACATCATCATGCAACATCAGCAACACCTACCAATTATGAATTCCTGAAGAAGGTCAAAGGAGTGGCAGGCAGAGCTGTTCTCACAAATCCAGCGAACAATCTTTAGAAAGAAGACAATACACTTTGGGCATTTAAATCTATACCCTGTCTGCTCTCCCAAAGAAGCCCATGAATCTTTCTTAGTCTCTGTCTGTTTTGAAACGCCTAAGCTACACTCTGAAATTACCTTAAAGTTGCAGAAGGTAAGACTGTGTGGATACAAATAGCATTTTAATTTAGGTTCTTTTAATTCTTTCCCCTTTGCAGTAAGTGGCCTTGACTGGGATCCAAATAAGCCTTCTTGAAGCTGTTTGTTCTCACTCGAGTGGATCATATCATAGTGAAGTACCAGTATGAAGAGTTACCGGGATACAAGAGAAAACAAAACCAAACTTGGAAGCTTGATTGCAGCAGAATTAGGTTTGAATTGTAGCTCAGTCATCAGTGAAAACACTGTGCCACCATTTAATGTTGTGATCACAACTGGACTTCCCAGGGGAGGACGGTACTTCCTGTATTAGCAACTACAAGCTTCTCTACCCAGCCTTGAGACTAGAGGTTTGCAGCTCCTTATTTCTTCTTTCTTTCTTTCTTTTTTTTTTTTTTGTTTTCTTTGGGTCACACCCGGCAATGCTCAGGGGTTACTCCTGGCTCTGCACTCAGGAATTACTCGGCAGTGGAGTATTGAGGGACCATATGGGATGCTGATGATCGAATCCAGGTCGGCCATGTGCAAGGCATACTCCCGCTGTACTATCGACCTGCCCAACCCCATTTCTGCCTCAGAATTGACATTGTCAGGCTTGCCCAAGCCTGCGAATGTTCATCTTTGCTCTAATAACAAGTTTTTTTTTTTTTTTATTTATTAATTTGTTATTTATTTAGCTTTTGGGGGTCAAACCCAGTGATGTTCAGGTGTTACTCCTGGCTCTGCAATCAGGAATTACTCCTGGTGGTGCTTGGGGTACCATATGGGATGCCGAGGATCAAACCAAGGAGAGCCACAGGTCAGCCGCATGCAAAGCAAGAACCCTACCCATTGTGCTATCCCTCCGGCTCCCAATAAGTTGTTTTTATTTCCAAGCCTACTTCTGCTACCTGTACTCATTTTCATGGTTAGATAATTCAATAAAGTAGTCAATAAAGTATTATCAACAAAACATGCATGTGAAAAGAGTACTGTTGGGGCAACTAAAGCTGACACTCTTTGAAAAAATGGAAAGATCTCTCAAACATATACTGGCCTGGGACCGGAGCAATAGTCAGCGGGTAGGGCGTTTGCCTTGCATGCAGTCAACCCGCGTTCGATCTCCGGTATCCCATATGGTCCCCCAAGCACCGCCAGGAGTAATTCCTGAGTGCAGAGCAAGTAGTAATCCCTGAGCATCGCAAGGTGTGACCAAAAAAAAAAAAAAAAAAACCATTTACTGGCTTAGTGAGATTGCTCAAAGGGCCCCACGTTTGAATTTGGCACTACCTGGCCCAGCCCAGAGCTCGTCTGGGTAGTCCCCTCCCCAACAAAACTAAAACACAAAAAAAGTAAGTAACAAATGAAATAATAACAAATGACTGAAAAATACTGCCTAACATACATACATTTCTTTGAAATTACTGATCTTCTTGTAAAAAGAAAAAAGAAATACAAAGAAACAGGCACTTAGAGATAGCATATTCCTTATGGTTTTATGTAAGAAAAACTATTTTTTCCTTTTTTTTCTTTTGCAATTTTTTAAGTATTTTATTATACCACTGTAAGGTATACAGTTACAAAGATATACAATTAAAAAGTTCATATTTGGGTTTCGGTCATACAGTGTTCCAGCACCCATCCCTCCACCAGTGCCCATCTCCCACCACCAATGTCCCCGGTTCCCTCCCCCTCCCCAGCCCTACTCCATGGCAAGTTCTTTATTTCTTTCCCTTTCTCTCTCTTTCTCTTTTCTTTCCCTTCCAGATTATGGATTACAGAACATACATTAAAGGGTTGTCATGTGTATCTTTTTGCCTGTATTTAATGCTCAGTTCTAGGTTGGTATTAGTACCCTCGACAATTGTTAGCACACTGTTCCATTTTCTGTCTTACCTAGCCTCTGACTCCCACACGTTTGTGACAATTTCCACCTTTGACAAGACCTCCTGATACAAGGTCATGTTTCACTTGACCTTGGATATTGGTATCATAATATGTATATATATATATTTATATAACATATATATTTGCATGACATAAATATGTATATATATATTTATGTCATGCAAATAAATGCAGTCATTCTGTATCTGTCTCTCTCCTTCTGGCTAATTTCACTCAACATAATCTTCTCCATGTCCATCCATTTGTAGGCAAATTTTATAACTTCATTTTTCCTAACAGCTGCATAGTATTCCATTGTGTAGATGTACGAAAGCTTCTTTATCCAGTCATCGATTCTGGGGCACTCTGGTTGTTTTCAGATTCTGACTATTGTGAATAATGCTGCTATGAATATAAAAGTAGGTATGGTGTTTCCGCTGCATATTTTTGGCTTCCCAGAGTATATACCCATGAGTGGTATGGCTAGGTCAAATGGGAGTTCAATTACTAGTCTTTGGAGGAATGTCCATATTGAAGAAAAACTATTTTTATCTCCAATTAGCTGACATGAAAGGTATCCTTAAGCTACATCAAAAGGAGGCTGACAAAACATTTAGGTTTCAGCTTAAAATTAAGCATGTAGGTTATCTTTTTTTTAATTAGACACTCATTTGTCCTTCATCTAACTGGTGTGTGTGTTTGTGTGTGTGCTCTTTGTGTTAAGGGAGATGTTTCAGAACATCTGTCTTCACATAGGAGCGTTAAAATTTAAAAAAAAGAGAGAGAGATTATACATGGGTTAAGGCATCTGCCTTGCACACAACTGACTTTGGTTCAATTTCCAGCTACATATAGTCCCGAAGCCATATCAGGAGGATTCCTGAGCACTGAAAAGGAGTAAGCCCTGAGCACCACCTACTTTAACCCAAAACCCAAATGTGTGTGTGTGTGTGTGTGTGTGTGTGTTAGTGAATTAACTCAAAAGATGGGTCGGGTACATGGCTCTGGCAGTAAAATACAATACTTGCAAGTGAGAGACTCAGTTCTTCACATGGCCCCACAAACAACACCAGGTATGACCCTTGTGGCCTCTAAGCATCAGTTGTGGTCCCGTTAACAATTTTTTAAAACCCCTAAATGAGATGGGAAAATGTATGAAAATGCTTTGTAAGCTTTAGCGTGTAATACAAATGTAAATTGAAAATTTACATTTGTAATACAAATGTAAATTTTCATTTACTGAAAATGTCATAAATACATGCTACCATTTTTGGGGTTTGGTTTCTTCTTTTTTTTTTTTTGATGATATATATCAAGTTCAGACCAGGGAGAAATGTCAATGATTTGAGTAGCTCGCTGTCTACCAAGCACTTTCTTGAAATGCTACTGACAGAGCTAAATATTTGCTTACAATATAAAAATGAGAGTTTGCAAAGTAAAAGAACAGCCAGACCTTCTTTACTGTCTGAGGTCTGGTTAGCATCCACTGGGAAAAAAACAGCCCAGAGAAGAACAAGTTCAAGTCAGAACAGAGACTATAAACCACAATCAAATCCTACCAAATAAAAGTAACTTCTGTTCATTCTCAATGACTAATTACAGTTGGCATTGTTTATTTGCCAGGTTTTATTTTTTTATTATGTTTTATTCTGGGGCCTCCTCCAGATCTTGGAGACCCTTCCAAAGGGGACTCGACCCTACGGCCAGGGCTGTATCCCAGAGATGTGCAAAGGCCACTAGACACATTCTGCATTGCTGTGGTTAGGTGGGAGAGAGGAGGCATGCTACGGCACCAGGGATCAAACTTGAGGCCTCAGGTATGCAAAAGCATAGGCTTTAACCCTTCTGAAAGCTCTCCCCAGGACCTATCCAATATTTTAACAATAGGTATTGTCCCACCTTGGCTTCCAGGAGCTGTGCATCTCGGCCACGGAGAGCACACAGTGCAATGTGGCCATCTTTTCACAGTCGAGCTGGGTATTCCATAGGAACTGTAATAAATATGACTGATCAAGCAGTACTCTAAAGAGCTTTCCAGAATAGCAGTCTAAGACCAGGGACGTTGACAGTGACTGTAAAAACTATGAGGTAACTTATCAATCACAGCATTGTTTCCTGGTTAAAAATAAAAATTTAAAAAAGATCAGCAAATAAAAAGTACATAGCCCTCCCTGCCCACCCACCCATAAATACTAAAATCAAAACAAACCAGCAGACCTTGTTCCTTGGGGAAACTACAGCCATACCTGTCAGAAACAGACTGTGGCAGATCAGGTCTGATGCTGAATGTTATGTAGATGGAAGAAATGACCAGGTAAATAAACCGCCACATAATAGTCTGTGGAAGAAAAGGATTGAAGTCATTTCTGTGGGGTAAGAGCTTTCTAAGTACAGGTAAAGCCAGAATGTTACAAAAGCCCTACTTCTCTGACCCTCTTAAAATATAAAAGTTTTGACAAATACAATAACCGCTGGACTAGAGCCGTTACGACTGGATCCCACGGGATGTCAAAAGATCACGTGGCCGCCCACCTACAAGATGGTCAGACTTCCTTGTTAAGACCCTGAAAGAACGGTTTGAGGCTCTTCATATTCCTGAATCAACCAGATGCCATTGGGCTACATTGGCACGTGATAGGGTCCAATGGAAATGTTACTGGCGCCCGCTCGAGCAAATCGATGAATAACGGGATTCAAGTGATCAAGTGATCAATAACCAGCTGCCAGCAATGAGATTCTCTTTCCATCTTCTTAGTCAGGTCTCATATATTTCTGACCATGGTTAGTGTTTCCCATGCATTTAGCCAAAGTTAAAATCAACAGCTATCGTTTGTTTCTAAAGGATGACTTTATATAATTCTAAATGATCTGAGAGTCCATGACCAAAATAAAATAAATCAAGAGACACATTATTCATCTCATGGGCTGGGAAAGCTCCTAAAGGTCTTTCCTTCCTGGTTCCTGCTGGTTTGAGGGACTCCTTCATCTCCCCTATACGATCACTGTTGTTATCATCACAGTTCATCACCATCATTACTGTTCTCATTACCATAATTCACATCAATCTCATTTTGTTTATAGACACGTCAAACTGGGCGGAGCGATAGCCCAGCGGTATAGACACATCAAACTGATATTCATCAGGACAGTCCCTAGAGGCATCCTGGCACTCTGCGTAGTACTTATTTATTCCCTCACAGACCAAGGTACCTAACTTCACACCTCCACAGTCTCTGCACTAGTTTTGTAGCAAGAACATTTGTACACATATTCAGCCAGAGTGTGAAAAACAGATTTCTGGAGAATGAGGATAGAATAGTTATCTTTAATTTTTCCATGATCTTAGAAAAACAGATAGCAGTAAGTTTCACACAGATTGTCAGCCATCCAGCATTTTTCCCCAAGAAGAAATATTAATAATAAGTGTTCTGAGGGGAGAGGAGAGGAAGGGAAAGAAATCAGGTAAAAGTTGTAGTTTCAGTCAATGTATACTAATTCATGCTAAAGAGCTCAGTGCAAAAGCTTGCCATGTTATTATAACAGTTAAATAGAGAAGTATGAGAAACCTTACAGTTGAGCAAAATTGTAAGAGTTTAAGACATCGAATATCCTAGGTTCACTCCTATGCCTATCCATTAAGCAGCTACAGAGAGTGGCACCATAGCCTTGAGAGGGTGCATGTAGAGTTCTGAGAGTGTTTCAGATTGCCACAAATATCAGAGCAGAGAGGGGGTGCCTCCTGTGCTTCGGTTAGTCTGGGGATCTTAAACCCCTCAAGTGCCAGACACTCTTACACACAAAGAACTTTCACACCTTACCTAAGTTGTCCATTGAGGAGGCAAAGTAATGGCTAAGGGGTTCCTGGGCTGAGTAAACTCCTACTCAGAGGGGTAGTTGGCCAGTCTCTGAGTAACACTGGCACAGGGAGCTGACTTGGGATGGACCCGAGATACAAAGGCGCATCAGCCATCCTGGCCAATGCCTGTGGATCTGCATGATCTACTCCTGGTGCTTGCTGCTCTTCCCCAATTATGTGATAGAACATGTAGAAAAGTGAACAGTTTTCAGGTCAAGTTGGTATGTCAGACCTTTCCTCAGAGGAGCAGTGGAGGATTGAGCATGCACACATGCATGTCAAGCACTGTGGCCATAAAGTCATGCATGCAAAAGATGTTTTTGTGCTAATTCCCAAAGTCTGTGAATGCTACCTTAAGTGATGAAGAGACCCACACTAGTATTAAGAATATTAAAATGGGCCACAGAGACTGGCACACATCCAAAACAGCAAGAACAACCTGTGCTGGCGGGGATAACGGGAAAAAGGTACTCTCATCCACTGTTGGTGGGAGTGCCGATGGTCCAGCCCTTTTGGAAAACAATATAGACACTCCTCCAAAAACTAGATATTGCTCCCATTCGACCCAGCAATACCACTTCTGGGAATATACCCTGGATACCCAAAAACACACAGAAGAAACACTATCTGCACATCTATATTCATCGAAGCTCTACTCATGATAGCCAGAATCTGGAAACAATCTAAGTGCCCGAAAACAGAGGACTGGCTAAAGAAACTGTGGTATATCTACCGATGGAATACTATGCAGCTGTCAGAAAAGACAAAGTCATGAAATTTACCTGCAAATGGAAGGACATGGAGACTATCATGCTGAGTGAAATTAGTCAGAAGGAAAAGGACAGATATAGAATGACTGCATTCATTAATTGGATATAAATATATACCAGTGTTCTACTAAGTGTGGTAAATGGTAATGTCAGACTAGAACTCACCATTGAATATACAGAAAGAGACTTACATGATAAACCCTAAATGTCTGTAGGGCAAGCCATAGAAGAGAGAGAGAGATATAGAGACAAAGACAGAGAGAGGCAGAGAGAGAGAGAGAAATAGAGAAAAAGGAAAAGTGCCTGCTCTAGAAGTAGGCTGGGGGTAGGAGGGAATATGGGGACACTGGATGGGTGCTGGAACACTATATGACTGAGACCCAATTATGAACATACTTGTAATTGTATATCTCATGGTGGTATAATAAAAGTTTTTTTAAAGACTATTAAAATGGGAGAGAATTTTGGATTATCCAGATGGACTTGATTTAATCACAAGTGTATATGAAGAGACAGAGATTTGAGCTCGGGTGGAAAAGGGAAAAATAAAGGAACAAAGAAAGAAGAGTATGTGGTCACAAGTCAGTCTCCAGAAGCTAGAGAAGACAATGAATTCTTCCCAAGAAGCTCCATTAGAAGCCAGCCCTAGCCATACCTCGAGTTTTGCCTTAGGTCCTAAATTGTGGTGCTCTATTAAAGTAGCAATAAGGAATGAACTGAACACTTTGACAAGATACAATAAAAGGAAAGTGGGCATTCATTTATCCCTGAGTCTCAGTTCAATTATCAATGCTTGGTATGGCCTATAAAATGAGGCCATACCAAGCAGAGTTAAAGATAAAGTGAAATAATTTAATTAGCACATAGCATTCATTTGAACATGGTAGTTTCTGGGTAGGGGTATGTAGCACAATGGTTGTATTTTTACCTTGCAAGTGTTAGGCCCTGGGTTCAATCCATGGCATCATGCCCCAAAAATGGTAGTTTATTTTTATATAAGCAAATCTTTCTTACTTAAAGAAATTTGGTTTTATGGATTTCAACCAATACTAAGTCCCTCTTAACAGGGAAACTGCATGCAATTCGTAGCAAAAACAACAACCCAAAACAACACTCCAAAAAGCTGTTATTATAAAACTGAGTCTAGAACAGTTTTAACCTTAGGTATAATTTTGGACCTGGAAAGCAAAATATATTTAAGAGGAAGAGATGAATTACATAAGATGATCTGTTTTTACAAAGCCCTAACAAGGACTACTGCCCTTTCAATACTTTGAAGACCATAGATTAAACAGGTCTACCCTTTCTGAGATATATTCCCAGGGATTTATAAAAAGGAAGGGCTACCTCTGACCTCACAAATGTTTTCTTTAGTGGAACATTTCCCACATCATTCTTAAGATGAGATAGAGGACAGATAATAGAGTTCCAGACCCAGGAAACCTTCTATTTCTCTCCCTTACACTGAAAGAAATAGTACCAGGCTTTTCCAAGCAATTTATCACAGGTTCAAAACTCACATTAAAATTTTCCATGTGCTAGTTCGCTTGGCTTAAATTATCTCATCTTATAAAGAGCATCATTTGAAAACAGTTTAATAAACTGCATCCTTTGTTTGTATCCTTGATCTCAGTTTGCTCACATCCCTTTCATCATCACAGCTTTTCTTTCTTTTTCTTTCTTTCCTTCTTTCTTTCTTTTCTTTCTTTCATTCTTTCTTTTTCTTCCTTCCTTCTTTCTTTTTCTTTCTTTCCTTCTTTCTTTCTTCATAGAGAGTGAGTCGTTTGGGCCCACACCCTATAGTACTCCCCTGCGTACTCCTGGCTTTGAGCTCAGGGCCCACTCCTGGAAGGCCTCAGGGGACCATATGTGGTGAAAGGAATTGAACCCAGATCAGCCACATGCAAGGCAAGCACTTTACCCAAATAGTATTACTCTATCTTTTCTTTTTAAAAAATATTGTGCCTGCCCCCTATGTAGGTAAGCAACTATTTTATTATTTAGTCTTGTGCTAACCTGTCTGTGTTCCACATGCCAATTAGCCCGGTAAAGCATCTTTCAGGAGACACAATAAACCCCTTCTTTATTTTCTTTCACAGAGGCCCTTGATATGCTCAACCTTAATACTCAAGTGCCTTTAAATCATATCTACTCAATGAAAAAAACTCACTCAAGCCTGATCCAATAAATCATTTATGGGAATTGGAAGCTTTTAGCAATTAGAACAGAGAATGGAAAATTCCCTAATGGCTTTTGTGCTCTCTGCAATCAAGGAGTAACATGGTATATTATTTCTGCTAAGTTTTTATAAAGTATCTCATTCACTGTCATCATTTTTTCACTAGCAAAAGCCTATTTAGGATTACTACTGAAATATGAGTTATATTCATATGAGTTGTATTCACCATGTGAGTTCTCTATAGAGATAAGTCTCCCCTCACCCAGTACAGACTGGCAGAATGGGGTTGGGCACTTGCAGAAAAAATCTTTCCCTGTCAGGCAGGAATGTCCTCACAGTTTGAGTCCCAAAAAGGCATGAGAAAATGGGGTACTCAAAGGAAAAGTGAGCTATAAAAAGGCTGAGGTTTGCCATTAATTGGAAGGAGGGGTCAGAGCTGAGAAATCCCTCTCTCTAACTCACCAAGATTGAGAAAAGTAATGCCTTTTGTCAACTGGGAGTCAGCATTCCCAAGATCCACCGTGAAGGTCTTGCTATGCCCTGTGGAACAATAACATGATGTCAGAGAAAAGAGGTTAAGAAACTACGCTGGAATTCCACCCAAGGCAGTGAATACGTAATATTGTCAACTTTTTAGTTGTAAGCCAACAAGGCAAGGATCTCCTGACTTGCTGATCTTATGGCTCTCCAGAATTTTCCAAAAGCCAGCACGGACAATGGACTGTCTTCAATGGATCAGTTATTTTTATCCAATCTTCAACCTTAAGATTTTTTTTAGGTTGTGCTGGGAGGGAAAAAAATTTGAGGAAATCTACTTGAGGATCGAAGCAATGGAGACAGTTGACTCAGTTCCTTAAATTTTAATGTTCGCCGCTATATTCAGGTTATTAACACTCTGCATCTTTTCCAAAGTCTACTAGGAATTCCGTTTTTATTTAGAAGCGAATTAGACCATTAATTAATCTCTCTCCTAGGTTCCACTTTCCGCCTTTTTAACTCTTAATCTTCAGAAGTTTTAGTTACTCATTTTAATCATTAGAAAAACAAGTGAAGACTTTCCACAAAAATACTAAAATACCAGACATTAAAACATGGGCATGTGTCCAGTTTTGTCTATTTTGGTGTTAAATCCTTATCCAATGGTACTCTTTTGGCCAATCAAATTTATTGGAAGATAATAAGATTTTGCTATTGCTTAACAAAGTCTGCAAGAGTAAAAATACGTATGTATAAGAACAAATGAAAAGTACCTTTATGAAAGTAATATAATGAATATGTGATTTGTTCCCACGAGTCAACCTTTGGGCTATAACATACACATAAACTTCCTAGAAAGAAAAAGAAATTAATTAATGTGGTTTAAAGGAATCACAGACAAATGAATTTCCTAAGCCATCTAACTTTCCTTCTATTCCTCCAGATTAGCATTTCCCAAATTGTTAATCTTGTTCCAAGGGGCCACCGGTGAGAAATAGTATAAATGGAGACACCGCAGTATGAGCCTAGAGGGAGGCCAAAAGATGACGCAGGAAGACCACAAAAATAAAGTAGGTCAGAAGGGGGTCATGGTTGTTCAAACACGGAGAAACACTGCTTTTGATATCCTGGTTCATCTTACTTCACAGATCATTTCCAAATAGAAAAGATCTAATGACTAATTGCTAAGAAATTTTAATTTCACAACTTCTCAGCATATATAATAAACAACATAATTGATCACTGAAGGACAGGACTATGAGCAGAAACACACGTCTGTGTATGAAATCATGAGAGTCTAGGACGAAACTCAAAATCTCCAAGTTATCCTCCTGTTCTCCTGTTACATAATATACTGAGCTATAGTATGTCCTACTATAGTATACCCTCTTACATAGCTTGCATATTAGTCATTACTAATACCTAAAAATCCTAGTTTGTAAAAAAAAAAATTCTCTCACAGAAAGTTTCTTTTTTATCTAGAATGAAAGGCAAACTAGGCTAGACCAATGAGAGCAAATGTCATGTGTGAGCCCATACCCACCCATTCTGAAGTCACTGAGGGCACATGGGGACACAGAGTAGTCTACACTGTCGATCACCTCCAAACACGGTCTGTCTCCCCACCTCCATCAATGTATAAGCTATACATCAAATATAGCAGCTGTTACTTTCAGGATAGGTTGACTTTATACAATGACTACAAATTATGCTTAAATTGTGCTTGAATTGATCCCACTTCTACTCTAATGCCAATGTTTGTGCTACTAATTGAGATTTCCAAAGTGGAAAGGAACTGGAAACCTGGGTTCTAGCCCCAGAGCTAGAATTGACTAATGTATTAATTCAATCATTACTGAATTGCAAATTCTACCTTTATTATACTTATTGCTTCATTAAAGAATCATGGTAGGAATAGGGGAAAAAAATCTCACTTTTCCCTAAAAAGGTCATTTCAGGACATCATTGAGCACTCTGTTAGGATACTTATGTGTGACTGACTCTCTTACACGACATTTAAAATGGCAACACCCTTCCATTTTCTCTTTTACCTTCTCCAATCAATTCTTCAACAGAAGACACACAACACAGAGCTTTAAAAACTCATATCTGGAGTCTCAAAAGTGGCTGGGGAAGCTGGAACTCCGCTTTCCCAAGCTCAGCTGACCATGGGGCTCCCAGGAGGACAGATGGGTTTTGGGAGTGGGCCCATCACCTCTGGGGGGTCCCGGAAGCAGCCAGATGAGACTCGCCCACCACACTAGCCGCCACCTTTGCTGTCCAGACACTGGGATGCTGCCTCAAGACCAGATTAGCAGAGCAGGGCCAGTTCGAGCCCAGGTGGGCAGCTCCCAGAAGCGGGAATTACTGGGAATTCGTCAGATGGAGTCAGGGGTCAGCCCTTCCCCCTCCATTTTGTCAAGCCCGGTGGCCCCGCCCAGGAGCTGCCCTGGGGCGACCAGCTATGGCTTATGCGTCTCAGACGGGCGTGGGGAAGCTAGAACTCTGCTTTCCCCAGGCTCAGCTGACCATGGGGCTCCAAGGAGGACAGATGGGTTTTGGGGGTGGGCCCATCACCTCTGGGGGTCCCAGAAGCAGCTGGATGAGACTCCGCCCACCACATTAGCTGCCACCTTCACTGTCCGGACACTGACCATGAGGCAGTCCATCAAACTAGTGGAAACAGTTATGTCCTTTAATGTACTGCATTCTATGCTGTGTAGGAAAGTTAGATGGGAGGGAGAGATAGAGATGAGAGAAAAGACATACAGGACCCGCCAAGTAGTTGAGGTGTGGGAGGGGGTAGGGGAGGTGGGGACATTGGTGATGGGAGATGGCTTTGGGTGGAGGGTGGGTGTTGGAACACTGTAGAACTAAAACTCTACATGAGCATCTTGCAATTGTATGTCTAAAAGTGGTGTAATAAAATTTGGGAAAAGAAAAATAAACTCATATCTGGGCCGGAACAATAGCACAGAGAGTAGGGCATTTGCCTTGCACGCGGCCGACCTGGGTTCGATCTCCGCATCCTAATGGTCCCCTGAGTACCGTCAGGAGTGATTCCTGAGTGCAGAGCCAGGAGTAATCCCTGAGCATCACCAGATGTGACCCCAATGGGCATTCCTCCGAAAGCTAGATATTGAGCTCCCATTTGATCCAGCAATAGCACTCCTGGGAATATACCCTAGAGACCGAAAAACACATAGCAGAAACACTATCTGTACTTCTTTATTCATCTCTGCGCTATTCACTATAGCTAGAATCTGGAAACAACCTAAATGCCCGAGAACAGAGGACTGGCTAAAGAAACTGTGGTTCATCTACACTATGGAATACTATGCGGCTGTCAGAAAGGATGAAATTATGAAATTTACCTGCAAATGGATAGACATGGAGTCTATCATGCTGAGTGAAATTAGTCAGAAGGAAAAGGACAGATATAGAATGACTGCATTCATTAATAGGATATAGATACCAGTGTTTTAATAAATATGGGAAATGGTAATGGCAGATTAAAACTCACCACTGAATATACACAAAGAGACTTAAGTGATAAACTCTAAATATCTGCAGGGCTA
Organism: Cryptotis parvus; assembly: GCA_021461705.1. Taxonomy (NCBI): domain Eukaryota; kingdom Metazoa; phylum Chordata; class Mammalia; order Eulipotyphla; family Soricidae; genus Cryptotis; species Cryptotis parvus. The sequence continues at coordinate 43,673 of JAJIBD010005663.1, read as the reverse complement.
GCCACAATGTGTGAAATAAGAGGGAGAGAGATGCAGAGACAGAGAGAGAGAGAGAGAGAGAAAGAGAGGAAACTGGGGTACCTGCTATTAAGGCAGCCTGGGGGACGGGGGGGAGGGGGTACATTGGTGGTGGAAATGGGGCACTGGTGGAGGGATGGGTGCTGGAATACTGTATTACCAAGAACCAATTATGAACACCTTTGTAATTGTATGTTTCACGGTGGTATAATAAAAAATTAAAAAAAAATTAAAAAAAACTCATATCTAACTGGTCACTACCAACTTACAGCATTTCACTGAGGATTCATAAGTCCATAAACTTCCGTGTGAACAGTTGTTGGGGGTCCAGAACTAAGCACAAAGCTTTTATAAATTACTAATGCAAGGTTCAAATGCATGTTTACATGAAGAGCTAATGGCTACCCTCAGTATATATGCCAATTTAGCATCACAAATAGTAGGACATCCTGATGTTACCTGCCACTTGCTCTAGTATACAATGAAGTTTACAACTATCTCACAGTCTTAGCAAAAAATATTTCACCTCTCTGCCTTTAGGTATAGCTTCCAATTTATATACAATGTAAAGGATAAAGGAATAAGTTAATTATTCTCATAAGACAACAGAAATTAAAGGGGTCACTCCAACGGCTGAAGCACACCTTACATGCTCAGGTTCAGTCCTCAGCACTGCATGGTTCCCTGGTATGGAGACAGGAGTGGTGCCCTAGCACTGCCAGCTGTAGCCCCCAAGCCCTAAAAACACAATTAGACAAATCCAGATTGTGATAGCCTACATTCTGTGAGGCAGAATGCACATATACCTGCTTCACATATACCTGCTTCACATTCACAATGTTAATGCTGTAAATGTGGAAAACAAGGCAATAGGGTAGATGGAAGCTGCGCATTTCTCAGAGACCACAAGAATGGAACAAGCAAAATTGATATATCAATCTAAATGGATCCTGACTTTTATTTTTTTTTTAATTTTTTTTTTTTTTTTGCTTTTTGAGTCACACTGGCAATGCTCAGGGGGTTTCTCCCTGGCTCTGCACTCAGGAATCACTCCTGGCGGTGCTCAGGGGACCATATGGGATGCCGGGAATCGAACCCAGGCCGGCATGGGCCGGCCCGCGTGCAAGGCAGACGCCCTACCCGCTGGGCTATCGCCCCCGCCCCGGATCCTGACTTTTAAAGTGATGTGTTATTTACTTGTACACCCAGACATACAAACATATTAAAGATTTTTAAAATAATCATGTAAATTTAATTATTAACTCTTCAATTCATTTCTTCCAGTGATAATGGAACTAAATTTCTGAACTAAATTCCTTTGCCTTAAGACATGCTGAAATATTCAGTAGTTAAAAGCCATGATGTTGAGCCAGAAGGAAGGCTCCATGGCTGAGCAGATGCTTTGCACACAGGAAGCCTGGATTTGATTTCTGGTGCAGCAGAGTCACCCAACAACCAAGTTCAGAACTGCTCATAGGAAAATGGCTATTAAGATTTAGTAATTAGAGTACCTAAAGATTTGGCTTAGCACTTACCTTGAAGACCTGGTTTTGATTCCCTACTCATATACACACAATGAAAAGATTAACTGATTAAAGTGGATTATTTAGATGAGTATTAAAGTCAGTGAGCAGTGTTTTACCAGACTGTTCAATATAATATAATGCCTCCATTTTTTAGGGTATTATTTTTTTAGCCCTCTCTATTTTTTTCTTTTTTGGGTCACACCCAGCAATGCTCAGTGGTTACTCCTGGCTCTTTGCTCAGGAATTACTCCCTGAGTGCTCGGGGACCATATGGGGTGCCGGGATCGAACCCGGTCAACCGCATGCAAGGCAAACGCCCTACCCGCTGTGTTATAGCTCCATCCCCCACCCTCTCTATTTTAATTATACACAATAAACGTGTGTAAAGGATAAATACTGTACACTAATAACTTTATAGAATTACTTGCTTATTAGTTTTGATTTCCCAATCAATGGATTATAGCGTGGCTGCTAAAGTAGCGAAGTACAGGGACTGGAGCAGTAGTACAATGGGTAGGAAGCTTGCCTTGTATAAGGTCAACCCCAGCTTTGATGGCAGCATCTCATATGCTCCCTCACCACTGTTAGCAGTAATTGCTGATTGCGGAGACAGTAGTAAGCTCTGAATACTGCTGGATGTGGCAAAAATATATACAAATAAATAGTAGGGGCAACAGATAGTAAAGTGGGTAGGGTGCTTGCCTTGTACACGACTGACCAAACTTCGATCTGTGGCAACCCATATGGTACTCTGAGAACTGCCAAGAGTAATTCCTGAATGCTAAACCAGGAGTAATGCCAGAACATGACCAAGTATGGGCCAAAAGAGCAAAACAAAAGAAATAAAATAAGAAACTACAAAGTATCCAAGTACATGGATTATAACCAAAGCAACAATCAGTTGTTTCCAGCCTCTTTACACCAGTGGTCCAGCACCAATCCTTGGACAAATGGTTAAAACACCCTGATTCAGGGGCTGGAGAGATAGTCCAGCAGCTAGGGTGCTTGCCTTGCAGGTGGTTGACCCAGGGTTGGTCCCTGGCATCCCATATGGTTCCCTGAGCATCACCATAAGTAATTCCTGAGTGAGTGAAGAGTCAGGAATGAACCCTGAGCATCACCATATGTGACTCAAAAATCAAAAACAAAACAAAAACCCTGATTTAAAACTCAAATGCATGATAGTACAAAATGAAAAAAAAACATTATCTTCATTGCATGCCATTTATCAAAATCTGGAGAAGTGAAAAAATGTAAAGAGATTAAATACAAACCCACTCTCCCTATTATAACAATAATACAAATAACAGTAAAAACAACAGTCCATGACTATGGCTTCTTTCAATCAAATAGAAGACATATAAAATTATAATGAAAATAATTTGGTAAACAAAATTTCTAATAATTACTTATATAATAATATGGCTCTATTATAATAATTTCACGCCCTCTTGAACTCTCTCTTCAAAGTTCTTTTCAACTTTCCCTTATGGTACTTGTTGACTATCAGTCCAGTGCAGGTATTTAGCCTTAGATGAAGTTTACCACCGCTTTGGGCTGCATTCCCAAGCAGCCCGACTCCAGGAAGACCCTGACCTGGTGTGCCGAGAGCCACGACTGGCCTCACGCCATCCATGGGCACCTCTTAATGCCATTTTCTATATCCAGACTCCCCAGCTTGGCATAGCTCCATCCATCAGAAGAGCTGATCACAAGCCCGGCTCATCAGAGTCCCACCCTACAGCAGTCTTTTTCAAGCCCACCCCAGGTATGCCTGATCCAGAGACTCATACACGGGGCAGAGCTGCTACCGGCTCTCCCTGTGCCCAGCTGATCACGAGGCACCCGGGAGGAAAGGTGGGTTCTAGCCCTGGCCCACCATCCCAGCAGAGCCTCACAAGAAGCCAGAGGAACCCCCACACCATGAGGGCCACCATTTTCCACATCCAAACTCCCCAGCTCATCAGAGCTCCGCCCAGCAGAAGAGCTGATCTTTCCCTGGCTTTGAGGCCGCCCGGTTCAACAACAAACGCATGAGATGAGAGGCGACTACAAGAGTATTCCACCCAGACGGCAGAGCCTGGCAAGCTATCCATGTCGTATTTGATATGCCAAATACCAGTAACAATTATAGATCTCATTCCCATGACCTGATGGAATGGTTTGAGGCTCTATGTTACTGGAGGGAGCAAATGACCTTGGACCACACTAGCATGTGACAGGATGTATGGAGATGTTACTGGCACCTCCTCAAGCAAATCGATGAACAACGGGAAGACAAGTGATACAAGTGACAAGTGATTATAATAATTTCTTTCTCAGGATCCATAGAGATAAATAATGATAAATGACACATAAAACTCAAGTAAAATTAAGTTTGTTGATCAGTACTACCCTGGTAATACCTGTATGGTTGGTAAAAACACATAGGCTCCAGTTTTCAGATAGGTTTTCTTGGTCTTGAAGATCATTATATCCAAAGTTGACTAGCCTAAAAACAAAGAGTAATAAAGTAATGCATTAAAAGTAAGTTCCCTCAAAAAGACAATAGTGAATATTCTAATATACCCAGAGAAGTGAGTGCAGATCCCTAGAAATTTAAGGAAAAACTATTGACAAAAACATGTTAACAATAATTGCAAAAAATAAATGATGCATAAATGCCATGATCATACTAATTGAAAAAATATTATATTTAACATATTCCTTCTGATTTAAATACATATACTATTAAAATAATCACAATTAATGTTGATATATGATGGACTACAGTTTGCGAAACACATAATGAGTAGGCATTATCACTACTTTAATCTGACACAACATTCTTCTTTAATATCCTTATATCTTTACTTTTCAAAAGTCATGTTTTATTACAGGTAATTGGGGAAGGAGGGAATCTCGCCTTCCATGTTAAAGGGAAAAAGAAAAAAGATAAGCTACATGTAATCTCATCTGTAACATACATTTTAATGGAAATATGAAAGATTTTTTTTGTTTTGCTTTTGTTGATTTGTTTTTTAAATTTTTTATTATACCACCATGAGATATACAATTACAAAGATGTTCATGTTTGGGTTTCAGTCATACAATGTTTTAGCACCCATTGCTCCACCAGTGCCCATCTCCACCACCACTGTCCCCAATCCCTCCCCACCCTCCCCCTAGCCTGCCTCTATGGCAGGTTCTTTTTATTTTAATTAATATTTTATTATACCACCAGAGATAGACAAATACAATGTTGTTCATGTTTGGAGGTTTCAGTCACATAGTGTTCCAGTGCCCATTTCCCACCACCGATGTCCCCCATTCCTCCCCCACTCCCATAGACTGCCTCCATGGCAGGTTCTTTATTTCTTTTCTCTCTCCCTCTCTCTCTTTTCATTCTCTTACACATTGTGGGTTGCAACACATACACTTAGAGGCCATCATGTGCAATTTTTGCCTGTATTTAATGCTCAGTTCTAGGTTGGCATTAGCCCTGAAAGATTTTTTTTTTTAATTTGAAAAGTAGCTCATTCTATCCTTTAATTATAGAAAGAATTCCAAATAAAAAAAAGGCGCTGTACAGAAATAAATGGCTAAGAAAATCAATACAATTGACTAGGCTTAAGAAATGCTGTTTCTATTTCTTGCAGAGGATAGAAACATGAAAGAAAATGACAAAGAATATCAAATTATTCTTCTATCTGCATGCCACAGATTAAATATAATTATTCTGCCTACAAATGTCTATAAAAGTAATCTATGAATAACTTACTTAAATCCTGAGTCATTTAATGATATGTCCAATGGTGCTTCAAACTGTCAATCAGGAGAAAAGAAACCCAAAAGGACATGAATTAATGACAGCTGAGATGCAGAGGCGGCCTCACAGCATGTGCTTGTCTAATAAAGCAGAGATCACTGAACCACTTTTAACTGAGTGCTTATCCCCAAATCCACAGCACAAAGTGTCCTTTGTCAAAAAAAAAAAATGAAATGAGAGAGTCATTAAAAGAGAGTAGAGGAGGAAAAAAATTCCTGTAGTGGTATGATGTCAGTTTATATTACAATATTATTCTAGTTAAGAGAATAGGAATGTACTATCATCAAAATATTTCTATATTTCACTATAAGACTATAGAGGAGACCAAATTATTAATTAAACTTCTCAAATTATCTATTCCCAAGTTCTTTTGAGTTTATATTATAACACTTAAATATGTCTCTAAGCACATCTTACCTTCCTAGTCTCATCTTAACTTTTGAGGCCCAACTCAGGGCTACTTGGGAGGCCCAGAACTACTACTGGAAGGTTGATAGTATCACTGTCTTCCCGTAGATCATCGATTCTCGAGCGGGCACCAGTAACATCTCCATAAGTCCTGTCACATGCGAGATAGCCCAAGGGCATCTGCAGCTCCAGGAACATAAAGAGCCTCAAACCATTCCATCAGGTCATGGGAATGAGGTCTACACTTGTTACTGGTATTTGGCATATCAAATACGACATGGGTAGCTTGCCAGGCTCTGCCATGCGGTTAATGCGATATATTCAATTAGAAATCTCCTGGGTGCTTTTCCAGTCATCTACACTTAAAACATTTGTTAGAGAGTTGAAACCTTACAGGGCAGGAACTCTCTTATGGCTCTACAAATGACTAACACAACATTAAGAGTGCTATCTTCAACACAGGCATCTTTTGAAAAAGACAATGTGATAAAACGTCTTACGACCTCATCATTCTCTGCACTTACCATTAAAGTAAAGTTCTCATTAGAATAAAACTGAACGCATTTCAAGATACTTCTTGATGTCTTAAAGAGAAAGCAGTAAATGACAAGTTACAAACAATAAATAACAATACTAAGAGGGGAAATAAAGATACAGAATGAGTAAGTGAGACAGTAGCAGACAAGAAACAGTTATAAAAACCTTGTAACTGCTATTAATAAACCTTCATTGACTGGCCACCACCAATGAAAAATCAGTAACTAGTTGTTTACAATGATGATGTAAAAAGTAAATTATCCCTATCAAATTGCATTCATATGCGGCATACAAAGAAGCAAAGGGAGGACATGGATAATTTCTAATGATAACAAACCGTTGATCTTGGGCTAAGGTTACTAAGTGGTGAGGGTCAAAGGGAGGTAGGGGAAGAAGTCGGCAGCTATATATATATATATACACATATAGATATAGATATAGATATATAGATATATATATAGATATCGATATAGATGGCCACGTGCAAGGCAAATGCCCTACCTGCTGTGCTATTGCTCTGACCCATGGCCTATTTTTGGACATCAGGATAGTGGTGGAAGGTCTTGGGCACTTTGGTAGTGAAAGCGTAGTCACTTTGCACAGCAAAAGCATCAACAATCCTGAAACTGTGTTACTTAAACTATAATTTTTTAAAAAAGGAAACCATTCCTATAAAAAGGATAAAATTTTTGCTTCTCCAGGTCCATTACATTTAGGTAAAAAAAGTGACACTAGGGAAGAGATGCCAGGGGGACACCTTCTGTCTCTAACCCTTGGCGGTTCGTCCTTCTGAGACTTGTTGCTTTGGAGTAGCTTTAGGAACTATATCAAAGACAGGTTTTTACCTTCAGGTCAATGTAGTATAATCTCTGCTCCAACATATCCCACTGAGCCCAAACAAAATCCTCAGCTACTCTCTCTCTTGGGAGATGGGCACAATTTTTAATAACCTAAAGCAGAAAAAAATATTTCAGCTACAAATAATTATACATTTCATATACATTTTATATAGATACAAATAATTATATATAACAAAGTAGAACATATATACATTTTACAACTGTTACATAGTCCATAATACATGCAAATGTTTTCATAGTGTATTATTAGAAGCTTCCACCTCTAATACATTCACATTAACAGTTTTTCCCCAAAATCAGATTTAACACATGATTTCATTACTTGCTCTTCCCAAACACACTACAATAAATCATTTCATTCTTGTTCCTAGGCTGACAGACTAGGGTTGTTGAATGTGTAGCTGCAAAAATAGAAGATTCAGAGCTTGCTGTTCTCCACATCTCCTGTTGACTGCAGACAATATTCACTACCAAAGAAAGAGAAGAGGCTTTGATGCCAAAGGAAAGCTCATGCATGGAAGCGCGGCATACTGGACAACAATCTCAGATCTGCCATAATCTATTCATGTGGCTCTGGACATGCCTTTATGTCTCTATCATGAGCATAATTATTCTGCCCATATCTCAGCATGATTTACCTACCTCTGGTATGGACTCTTGTACAAAACCTTCCCTCACCTGCCCAAGATCAATCTCCCTGTCTCTATATAGCTGTGGTACCATAGCAGGCTTCTATTACAGCTGCATTGTAATGAATGCCTCCCTCAGGATATCAGTTCTTCCACAACACCTTTGGCTTCTCAATGTCTTGTCTAATACTAAGTAAATTCTGCTTGTAATAAAGACAAGATGATTTAAAAGTAGGTCAAGGAATGCAAGTGTACATTGCCATGGATATATAAAAGTATATAGGAATTAAGAACTCACTTTCCAAAGAAGATGAGACAGACTGACTTCCCTGACCTTATACTACAAATCCTACTAATCATAGTTGCAATAAATCCAGACTCTCATATCAATGGAACGGAATTGAGAGTTCAATTCTGATACATGGGCAACTCTCCAACATATGCAAATGATATATTATATATCATGTATTGTGGTATATGCTATATATTATATATAATTATATAAATATAATATATATAATGGAATACTATTAGCTATGAGAAAAGATGAAAAAGATGAGAAAAGATGAAATGTTCTGCAACCTGAATGAAACTGCAGCAGTTCCTACTAAGTTAAGGAAGTCAGAAGGAAAAGATAAATGCCAGATAATCTAGCTCAAATGTTGAGTATAAAGAAACAAAGCAAAGGACTAGAAAATCCCCGGTGGGTATAAACCTTGAAATACTGCCAAAAAAAAATTTGCAAAACACGGGGCCAGAGTGATAGCCCAGTGGGTAGGACATTTGCCTTGCACGCGGGCGGCCTGTGCCAGCCTGGGTTTGACCCCGGCATCCCATATGGTCCCCGAGCACCGCCAAGAGTAATTCCTGAGTGCAGAGCCAGGGGTGGCCCCTGAGCATTGCTGGTGTGACCCAAAAAAAGCAAAAAAATAAAAATCGCAAAACTGAGGCTGCAAAGGAAAGTGGGGTTGGAGGGAGAAAGGACTTTGGGATAGTGCTGGAGGGTTACTGGCCTCTGGGGCGGGGCTGGGTGGTGAAGAGCAGCGCAAGTATAAAACAATACGTAAACTGCTGTAAACCACATAACTGAAATATAAACCAATAGAAAAACTACTAAGAATTCATTTTCATCAAACTTATCAAATGAGAGTAATCTACCCACTTCAGATATTCACGGACAGAATGATTACATTTAATGAACTGATGAGAAATGAGGAGAATGAAGATGTAGAAATAAAGCACTAACACAGAATGATGCATAGTTCTGTCTAACCCTCTATAATGATAATGGAGATTTCTCCACCACAGCTGATATGGAAGCTGAAGGACACACAGAGCAGAGTGGTATCATCTCCACTTCCTGCTTCTCTGTGTCCTCTACATTTAGGCTGAAGGCAAGTGATACTAATGAAAATGATTCAAAAGGATTTGTAAATTCTTGGGGCAGTTCATCTTGCTCCACTGTTGTGGAATTTGTTAGGCTGAAGCAGAGCTCAGTGCGCTTTCAGAAAACAGTATAACTCTACTGGCCTTACGTCCATAAGTATTCTTGTTATAAGTATTCTTGTTGTCATCTTGGTGAAAATAATATAATCATGATAATACCACCAGCAAGAACTTTTATGAGGAAAATGTGAAGTTCTACATGGTAAGAAGTGACAGCTCTTAGATGACTCTCAGCTTAGAAGGAGAGTAGAAGAGCCTTTGAGCCTGGTCCATCATGGAGGAAAGGCCAAGCTGCAATGGCGGGTAGGCAGTGTCCTCTAAGTCTCTGACGAGGCGCCTGCCCACATTCTCTCTGTTCCACTTGCTCTCTATGTTCCCCAAGTCAGGCAGTTGCTGTCTATGTCTATTTCCAGTTCGTGACCCTGACTTTCTTTTCTCTAACTTCTTACTCTGATTTTGGAACTCAGCTTATTTCTCCCTCTGGTCTAAACTTTGTCTGACCTCTCACCACATCCACCACATCTGTCCTCCATCATTTAGCCATTGATAGCTCAGGACTGAACCCGCACGTTTCTGGTTCATTTTCTAGACCTCTAATTTTAGTAGATATACAATTAATAAATGACATTTTTGTTTCATCTTATTCTCATAACTAAAAAAATTAAAATTTTGTAAGATTATGATTAGATACTGAAAGATATGATTTTAAGATCCATTATATATTTATAAATTTATATTTATATTTATATATGAATATGTATTTATAAAAACATTTGGGCCATACTTGGGAGTGCTCCTCGAGTGCCACACTCCGGTTTACTCCTGGCTATGTGCTCAGGAGTCACCCCGATCAAAGCCGATTGGTCAAGTGTGATTGCAAGGCAAACACCCTACTCATTATACTATTACTCAGGCCCCATGGTCTATAATATATTAATATTAGAAACTGTCAAGAAAAAAACATATTCCAGTATAAAAATAGGAAAGAATATAACTAATTTTCAGGGAAAAAAATTCAAATAGCCATTCAACAACCAATAATGCTCAAATTCACCAATATCAAGAGAAGCATAGACTAAAATAATATTATTAATGTATATCTACCAAGTTGGGAATATTTCTTAAAGTCAAATATTCATATTACTCACATGAATAGAGTAAAAGGGTATTTACTTTGTTTCTAAAACCAAAATGTTACACTTTCTTAGAAAATAAACTGGTAAAATCAGATAAAATGAAATTAATATATATCCATCAACACAAATATCCAATTCCTGAGGACTTAGTCCAAAGAAGTGTGTCCCAAATATGTAAAGCTATAAATGTAAAAATTCCTTGAGACTACAACAAAACAGAACTAGCAATCAGGTCAATGTGCAACCATAGAGAAATGGTTGAAAATAACACATGGTTTCTAAGAAAAATGAAGAACTGGGTGAAGTCATGCCAGGACTATTATGTCCTATAGAGAATAAATTTGAGCTATTTTGGTTGACTGTATGTGATTCTACGAAGTTGAGTGAGGAGTAAGTGAGTAAGAAACAAATCCTGGGGAATATTCAAGATGTAGATGGAGGAATACTCCAAAAATAACTCAAACATACCCAGATGTTAAATAAAAGCCAGAGGGGGGAAGATAAAAAAAGAAAGGAAAAAAATAAGACAAATAAAAGGAAAGAAAATCAAATTATATAAAACCTTATATGGGTTCATTCTTCACATATATATATTATATACATTTAAAAAGTATGAAAAAAAATTATTTCTACTAAGTAACTTATAGGAATATCCCTGGTATACTAAAAAGCAAGAACACTAGCATTGAATTATATTACACATACATTTGTGCATTTTTTCTATTTTGGTAAAAAGAAATGAATCCCTTTATATGTATGCCACTGTTGTGCACATTTTGTAAAAGCAATAAATGGTGTGGAGAACTCACATAGAGATATCATTATTATCTCGAGATGGAGATTAGGAGATGAAGTTGAGATAAAGGAGATAATCAACTCTTTCATAAGTCTCATATTGCTTCACATATTACAATAGCAAGTCTATAATTTGAATGTTGTTTCTATAACATAAATCAATTTTTAACAACCAAGATAGATAAAAAAACTCTCTAAACAGATAGAAAGGGAAAGAAATAACCTGCCATGGAGGCAGGCTAGGGAGGGGGAGGGAATCGGGGACGTTGGTGGTGGGAAATGGGCACTGGTGGAGGGATGGGTGCTGAAACACTGTACGACCAAAACCCAAATCTGAACATCTTATGAACCTCTTTGTAACTGTATATCTCACAGTGGTCTAACAAAATATTTTAAAAAAAAAACTCTATAGGAAAAAAATCTGATACAAAGAGATTTCAAATATTTACCACTCTATTTTCATCTTCTTGGATGACTTGAATATGAAATTGTTCAATATCTTTAAATGGAAAAAAAAAGATTATTTGACCTTCATAAAATACATGAATACTTTTTTAACATTGCAATATTTTATTGCAGAGGATGGGGGATTGGGCCTCACCCAGCTGTGCTTTTAGGGTTTATATTCAAGGCTAACTCCTGATGGTACTCAGGGAACCAAATATGGTGCTGGAGATCGAACTGAGGTTGACAATAATTTTTAATAAAAGTGGTGCAGAGGGGGTCATTCTCATAGTTCACGCATATCACTTGTCTTCCCATTGCTCATCGATGTGCTCAAGCGGGCACCAGTAATGTCTCCATACGTCTTGTTGCATGCTAGTGTAGCCCAAGGGCATCTGCTTGCTCAAGGAACACAAAGAGTCTCAAATCTTTCGTATAGGTCATGGGAATGAGGTGTATAATTGTTACCTTTTTGACATAGCAAATACAGTATGTGCTGATATCAATTTCAACAGCATTGAAATTTTGGTAGAAAGTATGGTAATATTTTTTACATGTACAAGTGTAAAGCTACACTATTAGAATTTTCTCAGTATTATAAACCAATGCAATTTCATCTGAGGGCGAGGAAGACAGTTTTGCATGCACAGGACCCAGGTTTGAGCACCCCTAGAGGTCTTGAGTACTGCCAGGCCCCAGCTTTGAACAGTCCAGGGACCTATTGGCTGTTTCCTGCAGGTGGTCCTAGGCTTTCTTAAAGCTGTTTGAAAGGTTCCTCCCCCAAGTTTTGTTTTTAAAAGTAAATAAACACAAAGCAAATTAACTAATTGCTAAATATTATCAAAAAATAAAAATCTCACAATAAAAATTCAAAACAAACACACCGTTCTCCGCCTCCCTCCACAGCCTAGTTTAATCCAAGCACTTATACTACTCCTCAGAATCAATAATACCTGAAAGTACCTGAGCTCGCTGTGTCAAGTGTTTAGCTCCCTTGTCCCATCAGCCTTACAAAGGGTAACAAGCACTCTGTCAGCAGCATTTATTTTCCATTTCCAAATACCAGACACCACTTTGTATGAAATTATCAAATATATAATAACTCCTTATACACGGTATTTGGGTGGTAAGGTTTTTGGTTTGGAGCCACACCCAGTGACACGCAGAGACTGCTCTTGGTTCAGTAGCCTGAGGATCACATTTGGAGGAACTCAGGGGACCATCTGGTTCGAGGATCAATCCAGTCTCCAGCAAGCAAAGCTCATACTGCTACTGATTTACCTCTCCTTCCTGTGCAAGGGGAAGTTATTTTAACAAAGGCCAATTTTACAATAACAGAACTTGAAACCATGGGGGGGGGCACAAAAGTCTTGAGCATTCTCTGGCAATGCTCAAGAATCATTCCTGGTAATGGTCAGGGGGTAATCTATAGCACGAAGGATCAAATACAGATGGCTACATGCAAGGCAAATGCATTGCTTGCTGTACTATCTCTCTGGTCCAGAACTCAAAATTCGTTAACTTGATGTATGGATGACCCCTTTCTCTCAGTAAGAAAGTTAGACCTGGCCATACATTACTTTTACTGATTCTAGTTAGGAAAAAATATGAGTGATAACTGGGATATCATAGGATACCATAGTGATAGCATAGGAACTGAACACCAATCTAACCTGGTCACTGTAACCCAATTATATATTAATAATTTCATCTTACAATAAGAAAGATGACTTTCTGGGCTTAACTAGCAACAAATAGCCTAGTAAACCCTCAGATATAGACTTAATGACCCACAAGGTGAGATATAACAATATTTTTTTGATAATTCCATTATCCATTTAGTTGTAAAAAGCAACATAAAAATTTTCCTGTCTGTTAAAATGATTTACAAACTTCTTTTTGGGAAGTGGGGACAATGGTGGAGAAAAATCACACCCATGGTGGGATTAGTGTTGGAATGCTGAATGCCCATAACAACTGTAGTATGAACACTTTGCAAACCACAGTATTGAAATTAAGTTTAAGAAACACTAAATAAAAGATGAAATGATGAAATGAAAACTAAAGATAACTTCTTAGATAAGACCTCCCAGAGAGCTTTATCCTCTACCCACACCTACAACCTGAAAACATCACTGAGATACATTCCAATACATTTGCCTCTCCCGAAACTGTCAAACTTTGGATATGCCCCATGGACTTCTCTGAGCTTCTACAGCTATTTTCATCACTTGGTTCTTTGACAGATAACCCCCATAAAGGAGGTGAAACCAACCTGCACAGCTATCCTATGAACATCCCACCATGTGATAAAATTGGAAAGCAAAAAATGCAGGAACTCAGTGTTCCCAAACAGAAAACAGAGCAGGGCTTATGAGAACAAGCAGCAGTTGTAGGAAGAGTGCTGGATGGAAGTCTCAGCTCTCAAACAGACATCAAAGGTGAGAGGCCCTTGAGCCTGGTGAGAGGACTAGATGCAGTCACGTCCACACTTCTGTCCACACTAGAAGATGAATCACTTGTGAAGTCCCACTTATCAACTACAGGAATACTTACACTTCTCCTCTGAAATCACTAACAGATGGTTCTCTGAAAGATTATTTTCCACATGTGGATAAAGGAACTGCAACAAAAGGAAATTAATCAAAACTATTAGTAACCAACTATACTGTGTTTTCACAAATAATGGGTCCCCTTGGATGAACCCAGAGCCCCAGCAGAGCCTGGCAAGCTACCCGTGGTGTATTCAATATGCCAAAAACAGTAACAATAATGGGCCTCATTCCCAATGAATGGATATGTTACTGGTACCGCTCAAGCAAACTGATGAATAATGGGAAGAAAAGTGACAAAGTGACAAGTGTCTGATCGCGTTGTTACATGGCCCAGAAGAAAAGCATAGAACTCACATGTACACTTGTGTTACAGAAGGACCCAGGAGGAAAAGAGAAACACTTCTGGGAGCACATTTTTTGGGAACTGATTTTCATGTACAACACAGCTCACTCAAACAGGCTATTGCTAGGGATGATGCTTCTCCTTTGGACTATGTGACTTTAGCGCCAGTGAGAAACTATCAATAGTATCTGGAATGGAAGTTCTTCATGTGCACACCCAACAAAGTGATCAATACAATTGAATCCATTATCTCTTTAACTTGAGAGTTAAGGAAATGTCCTCTTGGGACAATTTACGAAGTCCCACATCCAAGAGACACAACACAAGATAATCCGGGACTTTCCAAGAGAGAACAGTAAGTCACAGTGTGTGTGTGGACGGGGATTTACAAGCCATGGAGCAGAGTGACTGCACACTGGGAAAGAAAGGCCTGATCCACCTCGCTCTTCTCTGCGGTGTTCTGTCATCTTTGCCAGCCCATAGGACCAAGCAGCCAGCCAGAAACTCTGAGTCTGACACCATCCATTGGGACAGGGAAGAAAACTGTCTGGGGAGGATTCTGATGATTTGATTCTTTCATTGTCCAAAGGGTAACAAAAAGTCAGCACTTTTGACTTTGTCAGCTGAAAGAAAGACATCTTAATAAATGAGATCCACCCGTGAATTTTGTTTCTCTCCTCTAAATATGAAAGAATAGTAAGAGAAAATAACAGTTAATATTCCTTTCTTATAGAAAGCACTCAGAGTATGAAGATTAGGAAAATTTGGGATAAAATAGAGTCTGGGGTCTCAGCTTTGCTTATAGTAAACTGAAAACAGAAACTATCATTTTCTAAAGTTTGTAGTCAAGTGTTGCTTTAAGGATTGAAAAACAAAACATTAACTAGATAGGATCCCTCAACAGAGTGACTTAAAAAAAAATGAAAACGGGGCCGGAGCAATAGCACAGCGGGTAGGGTGTTTGCCTTGCATGTGCCAGACCAAGGTTCAATCCCCAGAATCCCATAAGGTCCTGAGCACCCCTGGGAGTAATTCCTGAGTGCAGAGCCAGGGTAACCCCTGAACATTTCTGGGTGTGACCCAAAAAGAAAAAAAAATAATGAAAATGGATAGCAAAGGCCTTTCTTTACTGGTCGGTTCTTGTGGCCTCCTCAGCATTTCCAGCCAGGGCTGTCCAGGCTTGCAGACATTACTGAGAAATGGAACACCAGGGGGCGGGAGCAGGGGAAACACCAAGGGAATTATAGCACAAGAATAAAGGTTTATAAAAAGTACATTGTTAGCCAACATTGTGGCCAACATTACTCAGAATCTGAAACTACTTAGTGTATTTAACCAAAATGAATTTTGTGAAATTGTGACTTATCTCAATTTAAAAAAAGCTAAAATATATTGCATATTGATAGGTTAAAGGGAAAATCATCCTCCTAGTAATGTTCAGATGCCTCTTCTGGAACATTCTCAGTTTCAAGTCTTGCTCCCTGCTCTTCAGGATTATGCTTCAAGGGGAGAAAACCCCTCAAAATCCCCTCCTACAGCAAAATCCTTCCCTCTGCCTCTCTCTCTAGCCCCTGCATTTAGAAAAAATGCATTCACCGATCTGTGAACACAATACTTACCAACATATGCCAACATACATTTGTTTAATGTGTGCTTAGGTTTAAAAAAATCTTTATTTAACATGTTGCTGATAATTAACATTGATCTCCCAGCCCACACCACTATAAACGTGTGTCTATTCCCACTCATGCTTTCTCTGTAGAGCGGCACATCACAGCCTTCTTGCACTTAGGAACACAGAACAACACTTCAGCAATACGCTTGGGCGATGTTTCAGTGACATTACCAACAAAAAAGCCCAAAACTGCCAAAATCATGGTACTGAAGAAACTTCAAAAGCAATATTTGTTTACAGTAAGATGGTAAAATAAGAAAGCAGTGATATTGCTAGACCTCAGCTGGAAGCACATCCATTTGCTGATGAATTTTTCACAATTCTGCTTATGTCTACAAATGACTGAGTACCATGAATATTGATTTCAGGGATACAGATAAATTTTATTAAGTTGGAAAATTTACAAATTTGAAAAAAAAATCCAAGTATCATGATGACTGACTTTTCTCTAGTTTACCTGCATTATGTACAACACAACACTTCTCCACTGATTCATGGAGTTGGCATCTTCTGGGATTAAGTCCTTCAATCATTGATATTTAATCTACCAACCATATGAATGTATTAAATAAATTTTAACTTCCTTTGAACATCCAATCAATCGTATAGAACATTATGCAACATTCAAAGTATAAAGTAACGAAAAGAGTTTGGATTAAGTTTGGACTTCCATGTTTGCAAAGGAATTGCTGATAATTCTAGCTATATTCACCTACCTGTGTAATTAAATGGGATAATGTGCATGAGGCACTTAATAGACATCATGTCTAGGTTCATGCCTTTTAACAAGGTAAATGATAAATGACATGTTCACTTACCTGTACCCAAATATGGTTATCCACTGCTTTAAGAACCTTGACATTATTAATGGGGCAGATTTCAACCAACAAAGTTAAGCACTTTGATCCTACAAAGTACAAAAAGAGCCACTTGGTAATTAAAACTAGCATACCACACATTATAACATTATATTCCCCTAAGAGATCTGTACTTAGAAAATGTGAATGTTTCCCTGTTGTATTGGCATTCCACAAACTAATTTTCTTAAATTTTATTTTGACTTTTTTTTTTTTTTTGCTTTTTTGGGTCACAACCCAGCGATGCTCAGGGGTTTCTCCTGGCTCTGCACTCAGGAATTACTCCTGGCGGTGCTTGGGGGGACCATATGGGATGCCGGTGATTGAACCCGGGCTGGCATGGACCAGTCACATGCAAGGCAAATGCCCTACCCACTGAGCTATCGCTCCGGCCCCGATTTTGACTTTTTTAAAACTAGATTGGGGGCTCACAAGCGGCTGGGGAGGCTGGAACCCGGCTCGACCCGGGCCCAGCTGAATAGGGGACCCCAGGAGGGCAGATGGGGTTTGGGAGGGGCCCGCCACCTCTGGGGGGTCCCGGAAGCAGCCAGATGAGACACGCCCATCACACTAGCCACCATTTCGCTGTCCGACGCTGGAAAAACTGCCTCACGACCAGATTAACAGAGCAAAACCAGTTCGAGCCCAGGTAGACGGCCCCAGAAGCGGAATCACTGGGAATTCACAGATGGAGTCAGGGTTGGCCATTCCCCTCCATTTTGTCGAGCCTGGTGGCCCCGCCCAGGAGCTGCCCCGGGCCGCCAGCCATAGCATGAAGAGGCTTACAAGCGGCTGGGGAGGCTGGAGCTCGGCCCGCCCGGCCCAACTGACTATGGGACCCCCCCAGGAGGGCAGATGGGTTTTGGGAGTGGGCCCGTCACCTCTGGGGGTCCCAGAAGCAGCCAGATGAGACTCGCCCATCACACTAGCCACCATTTTCGCTGTCCGGACGCTGGAAAACTGCCTAACGACCAGATTAACAGAGCAAAACCAGTTCGAGCCCAGGTCACCGGGCCACAAGTGGCCGCGCGTCCATTAAAATAGTGGAAACAATAATGTCTTTTAATGCACTGCATTCCACAAAGAGCAGGAAAGTTTGGCGGGAGGGAGAGATAAAGAGAAGAGAAATGACATACAGAACCCGCCAAGTAGTTGAGGTGTGGGAGGGGGAGGGAGGTAGGGACATTGTTGATGGGAGATGGGTTTGGGTGGAAGGATGGGTGTTGGAACACTGTAGAACCAAAAACTCTACATGAGCATCTTGCAATTGTATGTCTAAAATGGTGTAATAATATTGGGGAATAATAAAATAAAATTAAATTTAAGAAAAAAAACTAGATTGGGTACATGAACCAATGTTCATGTTCATGTAACATTGAACATGAACATTGGTTCATGTACCCAATGTCTCAATGTTCTTTTCTAAAAAAATTCTGGGTCTTTATACTTTGACATTTCTTAAAACCCTACATAAGTACAGAAAACAACCCAAAGGACAAGTCAATGTGTATGAAGCAAGGAACAAGGTCCTGTCCAGTGCTCAGCCTGGATTCTTAGCTTTGCTTCACAGACCTTCCAGGCTTCCAAGTCCAAACACAACTCAATTCAATGTCGGTTCAATTCTGCAGCATGCTGGTGTGTATTCAATTTTTATGAAACAGAAAGGTGCCTCTGATGCAAGAATGTGTTGTGGTTGGCAGTATCTGTTAGTAGGACAAGGGCTTGGCTTCCCTTTTTGGAATGGCAGTGGAGCTCCATGATAAAGACCCACTTATTTCCCCAGTGTCACATTTGAGCGAATGATAGCAATTAGGAGGAAGTCCCTAGACTTGAGCTAGAATGAGGTTAGCAGATAACCAAATTTAGGTCAAAGTTTCCCCCAACCAGCCCTATACACACACACACACACACACACACATACACACACATACACACACACACAGAGACACACACACACACAAAGCTACTTCATATCTGTGTTTTTATAAAGCCTTGAATATTATCAGGTGCTTCTTTATATCTGTGTTTTTATAAAGTCTTGAATATTATCAGGTCCTTCTATGAATTTATTTGGAAAATAAGAAAAATTTGCGGATGGCATAGCAATCTGAAATTGTTACAATACCATTTGCACTGTTTTTAACAAAAACAAAAAACCTGAGAGCAATTTTTTATTTAGGAAAAAATTAAAGAAAAGGAACGTAAAATCACTTCTTGGATGTGGTCTGTTACAAAAACTGAATATTTATATAAATAAACTTTTTTTTTTTTGCTTTTTGGGTCACACCCGGCAATGCTCAGGGGTTACTCCTGGCTCTGCACTCAGGAATCACTCCTGGCGGTGCTCGGGGAACATATGGGACGCCGGGGATTGAACCGGGCCGGCACAGGCCGGCCGTGCAAGGCAAACGCCCTACCCGCTGGGCTATCACTCCAGCCCTAAATAAACTTTTTAAAGATTAACAAAAGAGACTGAGTGAGCACTATGTGGAAACACAAATATACAACCATAGAATGAATAACATTCAACTGTTTGGTCAATAAGAATTTGTGGTTTAAAAAAAGAATTTCCAAGGGCAAAGTAAAGGGGAGGAACTTTGTAAGTGTGAATGATGCCACAAATAAGTGGACTGAAATTTGAGAATGAGAAAAAGGTGACTTTCTTTGTTACTCTTATTTTATGTACTTTAAAATGTAAAACTCTCTACTGCTCAGAGAAGGGCAGACTGAAAATAATTTCTGACCTTCAGTACCTTCCCAATTAAAGGTTAGTGAATTTAACTGATAGATGGTTTCTGTTTTAGCATAAATACTATCTGTCCTACTAACAGATACTGCCAACCACAACACATTCTTGCATCAGAGGCACCTTTCTGTTTCACACAAATGGAATACACACCAGCCTGCTGCAGAATTGAACCAACATTGAATTGAGTTGTGTTTGGACTTGGAAGCCTGGAAGGTCTGTGAAGCAAAGCTAAGAATATACATAAAACTCTTATTTTATGTATTCTTATTTTATGTACTTCCCCCTCGTCAGAACTCCACCCAGCAGACCAGCCTATCACAGCCGGGCTCATCGAGATCCACCCTGCTGCAGTCTTTTTAATCTGGCCCAGGTATGCTGATCCAGACCTGGGGCAGAGCTGCTACTGGCTCTCACTGTGCCCAGCTGCTCCGCTCATGAGGCACCCGGGAGGGATGGCAGGTTCTCAGCCCTTGCCCCCCACCCCAGCAGAGCCTCACAACAAGCCAGATGCCCCCCCACTCCATGAGGACCTCCATTTTCCACATCCGGACTTCCCCCTCGTCAGAACTCCACCCAGCAGACCAGCCTATCACAGCCCGGCTCGCGCAGCCGCTTGCAGCCGCGCAGTTCATCAATAAATGCTGGATTTTGAGATGACTACAAGAGTATGCTACCCACACGGCAGAGCCTGGCAAGCTACCCGTGTTGTATTTGATATGCCAGATACCAGTAACAATTATAGACCTCATTCCTATGACCTGATGGAATGGTTTGAAGCTCTTTATGTTCCTGGAGCAAGCAGGTGTCCTTGGGCTCTACTTGCATGAGACAGGTCATATGGAATTGTTACTGGTGCCCACTCGAGCAACTCGATGATGAGTGGGAAGACAGTGTTACAGTGATACAAGTACATAAAATTAAACAATACAAGGTGACATTTTACTGTATCTCTTCCACTAAAAGCTAACAAATTCCATCTGGGAAAAAAAAACTTATAATTTGAAAAAAAATATGAAATCACCTTATATTGAGCCATTTTTAGCAATGTATTTATGCTAAAACAGAAACCATCTATCAGTTAAATTCGCCAACCTTTAATTGGGAAGGTACTGAAGGTCAGAAATTATTTCCAGTCTGCCCTTCTCTGTGCAGTAGAATATTGTAGAATATTGTAATGTAATTAGTATAAGAATAGTGTAAACATTTGCAAACAGGAACTGCAAACAAGAATTGCGAATAGTAACATACTATGTGCTTTCACCATGTAAAAAGGAAGCATTCTGGATTAAAATACTAGAGATAACACTTCTAGTTTAAGCTCTAACATGAAGTTAAGATACTTCAGCAAATCTTTTAAGCAACTCACCTACCTTTCCTGGGCCTCAGTGCCTTACTAATGCAAAAAATATAACTGGGGCCCAAGACTCATGCTTTCCAAATAGGTGAAAATTCCTAATGTATTCTCAATATTTATTTAGAAGGCAGCTGCTAACTGCCTTTTGAATATTTATGCTACCGGGATCACAGCATTATCTGTACTTCCCTGATTACTGAAAAGTAATTTTTTAAAAACAATTTTTGGGGGTCATAGAGATAGTACAGCCATAGAGTATATGCCTGGCACACAGACAATCCAGATTCAATCCCTGGCACCACATAGGTCCCCTAAGCACAGGCAGGAGGGATCTCTGAGCACAGAATCAAGAGTAAACTCTGAACATATCCAGGTTCCCCCAAAAAACAAAAAAACAAAAAAATTAATATTTAATACTTGACTAGAGCATCACCTTTTCATTCTGAGGCTAAGACTATTTTAGAGAAGTTTGAAACTTGGTAGCGCTATACATTTACACCTATCAATGGCACCAAATGAAAAAGTAGAATTGTTACCTGGTTCAAGCTCATTCTTTTTCCCTTCTTTACTGGACTGCGTGAAACTTGCAGCTAAGGGGGAAGATTTAAATAATTTATTAGCAAATAATTCTTAGGGTGGCCTGTTCAATTTTGCCCTTGTGTATCTGAAATAATGATTTCCAGAAAACCAAGCATTTTGTAGACAGACTTTTTAATTTCAAATCAAATCTCTCAGGATTCTCTCTTAGCAGGAAACCATTGTAATAAAATTATGGTTACAGAATAATGATAATATGCAAATACAAAAGGCATTGAAAATCTAAAAGATAAAAGTTTCGTTTTTTGACATGCAAAAACTTACCAAGCAAAGTTCTCTCCCTGTTGATGGAGCAGCTGACAACCTGCAAATCTTTCTCAAAAGTATAAAGATGCTATGAAAATAAAAATATTATTTTAGCATATTATTTGCTGGTAAAAAGAAAACTTTATCAACATAAATTCCATATATATTTCCCCATATTGTGTTGCAAAACATTTTTTCACCTTTTTCATCTCAAGAAGTTCCAGATTACTTTTTTTTTTTTCCAAAAAATGACTATTCTATTACAGGTCATGTCTGACACTAAAGCTTAACCACAAGATAAGAGAGCATAGGTCTAAGAATATAGACGCTAGCACTAAACCAAGAGCCAGATTCATTCCTGACTCTGGCACTGGCAACAACTTTCCAACCTCTCTATCCCACCCTCATCAGGAAAATAGGTAGCTAGCTCATAATCACAATACCATCTCATCGTCAGAAGGACCAAGTAAAAGAATCCATCCTAAGCACTTATTATAAAGTCACTGTGCATAAACACTCAAAAA
Source organism: Cryptotis parvus (assembly GCA_021461705.1). Lineage (NCBI taxonomy): Eukaryota > Metazoa > Chordata > Mammalia > Eulipotyphla > Soricidae > Cryptotis > Cryptotis parvus. The sequence goes on along the minus strand of JAJIBD010005663.1, from coordinate 21,166 downwards.
TTAACGTTCTCATTACTGAGGCAAGTGAAGTTTCAGTTAAGCCACATAAAAAATATCATTAGCTTGGACAAAGAGGCATCACAGGAGTAGCTCTGGCAAGACTTGTGCTTTGAGGGCTGTCAAAATCACCTACTTTTAATCGTTAATTTTTATTTTTTGCTTGTTGAACTGTTCAATCTATTGCAAGGATCTGTGAGAGTTCTTGCTAGCTCAGCTCCCAAAGCATTTGGATTAGTTAACCTGTGAGAATGCTTTCAGGACGTGAGGGGCTCATCTCTGCATGCTGACTCATATACTGGTGATGAACTGTTGCCAGGGGATCTAACATTCCCCGGAGATTAGATTGATGATCCACAGTGACTAGTGGCTGGACTTGAAACATGGGAGACTGATACCTGTGGTATCTATAAAACAAACAGTTTTGTTTCTGCTCAGAGATACAGAGACTCCGTACCGCTCTTTCCTATGTAAGCATTAGTTTAACCTTTCACCTCCCTCTTACCACATGCCCTCCTCCTGCACGTACTGCATTCCTTTTATATAATCACCGCTCACCCTGAATAAACTTGTCTATTGACCCAGTCAGTGGCCCGAGTCTACTGATCATCAATCAGTAGTCTGCATCTGCCTCTATAAACAATCAGCCTTAGACCACGTCATAATCAGCTTGTTGCATCCAGGTCAGTGCCACTGAACAACACAGTGGCTATTTCCTTGAGTACTGAAGAAAATTAAAATGGTCATGTGGAAGAGGATGTGATATGTAGGCTGAGCAGTTAACTACAAGCAATCACAGCTATATCCTTATTATCTGAAAGTGCACTCAGAGGATAAGGGATAAGGCAAAGATAAAGTGTCTGACCTCAAAAAAATGAAATAAGCGACACACAAAGCCCTCTAGGAAAAGTGAAAGTACTAAATTAACTTGCTCCTGCATACAGAAAAAGCACTGAGGACACACTAGAATCCTAAGACTAAAAAAGAAGTTGATGAAAAATATCAAGGTCAGAAAATTATTAGAGAAGGTGATGCTATGGATTAATAAACAGGCAATTTCAGGCCAGGAGATGGTTCAAAGGCAGGAGTTTTGAGACCCTGAATTTGATCCCCAATACCACATGGCTCCCTGAGCACTGCTATGAGTAGCATTTGTGGTCCCCAAACACTACCACAGTGGCTAAGGGATTCTACCTTCTAAGGAAAAAAGGGATATATGCACTTAAGTGTTTTATTCTTTTAATTATAAAATTACACATAAGTATTGCATTTAACAATAATAAACATAATAATACTAACAAAAAATGTCAACACCTTAACCAAATTGCTCACCCAATTCCAATTCAAGTAAAAAAGAAAAACAAGTTTGAAACAATCCATAGCCTTCCAAAACTTTTACAATGTTTAGATTTTTTTTCTTTTTGGGTCACACTCGGCAATACTCATGAGTTACTCCTGTCTCTGCACTCAGGAATTATTCTTGGCAGTGCTCTGGGAACCACATGGGATGCCAGGGATCGAACCTAGGTTGGCTGTGTACAAGGCAAACGCCCTCCCTACTATAGTATTGTCCCAGCCCCTTTACAATGTGTTTTTTTTCATTGAATTTTTTTTAATTGACTCACACTGGAATAGAGTTACAAAGTTGTCCATGATTGGTTTTCAGTGATACAATGTTCCAATACCCATCCCTCACATTTCCCACCACCAATGTCCCAGTTTTCCTCCTGCCCACCCCTGACCACCTGCCTCTATGGCAGACACACCTCTCCCTCTCCCCTTTCCCTCTAACCTCACCTTTATCCCTCACCTCTCCCTTTTCCCCTCTATCTTCTTCCTCTCTCCTCTCCTCTCTTTTGGGCTTCTGATTTGAAATACAGATAATACTGAAAGATTATCAGTTATATCCCTTTACCTAGTTTCTACACTCAATTCCTGTCCATAATGATCATTTCCAACTATTATTATCATACTGATCTTTTTTCTATCTTTATCCTACTACCCTTCCCTCACACCTCACCCCCACCCCAAACACTCTTGTGGCAAGCTTCCAAACATACAATGTGTTTTTACAAATTGTGCACATACATTCTAGTTTCCTTACAAGTTTTTTTAAACAAATGCAATGCATTATCCTGGCAAGCACCTTAAGGCTGTATCTACTTAGATTATAGATGTAAAATGAAACTAAAATTATATCTAGATAAAGGAGGATGCAAAAAGATAGAAAAATGTAGAAGTAGTAACCAAAGAGTAGCTTATGATTTATGGTGGTTTTTACCTCATTTTGTCTGGTTTGGCAATCATATAATCCAAAGAAGACATTTCCATTATTGTCCTAAAAGAAAACAAAATATTTATGAAATACCATTGCCTAGAGGGTTAGACTCTTACTAGTTTTAAAACAAATGTTGCAGTGATGTAATCAATATTAGCAATCAGTACTTAATGGTAGTGCTTATTGCTCTGTAAATTAGAAAGAGGAATGAGCCTGTTTGAGCTCATCACCTGAGTTCTGAAAGCCAAATGGATCAAGAGTGCCCAGCTCATTGAGTTGGAAAGGCAGGAGGGGGCTTTTCAAGTAGGACTGAATATGGTAAAGACATGAATTTTTCCGTACTTCCATTTACTTAAGACAATACATATGGGTATCAGGAATACTTAAAACAAGCCCATGATATTCTTTTTAGACTCAAACAATTTCTTCAATGCAACATACTTACAGATATAACTTAAAAACAACTTCTAAAAGCAAAAAATAAAAAGGCACAGTAATACAACTGTAAAACTGGCTACTGAAATGTTTTACTCCTATTGCCTTATTAATAGTAAGTGAACTTTTTGTTAGTCTTTGGGCCACACCCAATGATTCTCTGGGGCACATGTGGGGTGAGGAATGGAACCTAGTCTCCTCCATGAAAAGCACACAGACTAGTCTTTGAACTATCTCTCCAGCCCCAAAGTTAAACTTTCTAAGTTTTCTTAGAAAACACAGCATTCAAAATGAAATCTTAGGGGCCGGAACGATATTCCAGTGGGTAGGGTGTTTGCCTTGCAGCGCCGGTCTGTGCCGGCCGGGTTCAATCCCGGCATCCCATATGGTCCCCCAAGCACCGCCAGGAGAGATTCCTGAGTGCAGAGCCAGGAGTAACCCCTGAGCATTGCTGAGTGTGACCCAAAAAAGCCAAAAAAAAATTTTTTAAATTAAATCTTAATACCTTGAAATCATGAGCACACCTTAGTCTAACAGATGATGTGCAGTGGCACTATTTTCTCAAAGATAAAAATTTAACATATTAATGAGGTTTAAGCATCTTTTGTTAACATTTTCTCTTTAAAAATAATTGTTCATTTAATAAAAAATGTTAGCAATAGCAAACATTATGTATAGTTTTATTCAAAAAAATTAAACATACTATATAAGACTGAATTTCAATCAGTCTATTCAGGGCAAAAATCCAGTCATGTTAAGAACAGTCTTATTTTTTTTGCCTTTTTTTTTTGTCACACCCAGCAATGCTCAGGGGGTTTCTCCTGACTCTGCACTCAGGAATTACTCCTGGTGGTGCTCGGGGAACCATATGGGATGCCGGGATAGAACCCAAGCCGGCATGGGCTGGCGCGTGCAAGGCAAACACCCTACCCGCTGGGCTATCGCTCCAACCCCCCAGTCTTATTCATTAGCTATCAATAAGTTATAGTATAAAATTATTCAAAAAAGAATATAAAAGGTTAAAAGAGCAAATCTTATCTAAAAAGTATACTGTACCATAATAAAAAAGAATATAAACATACCTTATAGGTATAAATAATATTTCCATTTCTTTTCAACATTTAGTACATGTAAGCTCTCATAATCATTTTCACCTGAAAAAAAATAAACATAAACATAAATACCTATCAGGGAAAATCTATCAAGCATAAGTAAAAAGTATAAATGCATATTGATGATTCCATAATATTTATTAAAACGGACAAAATAACAGTGACCTTCAGGAAAGAAAGGGCGGCAACTGGATGTGTCTAGGGAGCACATTCTGATGCGCCCCACGGATGTGTTGGTACAATGATATGTTCACTTTCCCAAGAGCAACGGTGCCCACTCTTGACCATATACTTTTCAGCATGTATATCATATGTTCATAATGTTAAGTACTTACTAGTGTTTGCTTTATTTTGAAGTTCTCTGAAACTACATGATCAGAAACATACAAAATGAGCATTGTTAGAGCTTCTAGGTAAATTCATCTGAGAGGAACTCAGCTGAGATGTCAAGTGTCAGCTGAGTTGTCGAGTGTCAGCAGACACAAGGAAAGCAACAAGCAATCATGCCTTTAACGACAATCTGTGATAGTATAAGCAAGAGGTTAAAGCAGGGAATGCACCAACTTCTCAGTTTTCTTTTCTCCCAAGAAGAGCAGATTGGTAGAAGGTCAACTAAGGGATGCAGATCTTTCATTGCCAAGAGAGTCTCCAACATAAGGGTCCTGCAATACTGTGGACCCAGGGATGAAGGGGACAGAGAGGGAGAAGAATAAAGAGGGAGAAACTATGTCAGTTTCCACCCCTGTTGAGGAAATGAAGGCGAATGTGCTGAGAAGAGTACGCGCAGCCAGCTGGGCCTCCGCCCTGACAAATCTGTAGGGGCCACAATACACCGGCTCTCAACCAAGTCCAGTTTGAGGGCAGCTTCCTGGGCCCACATGAAGACTGCTGTCTAAAGCTTTTTAAAAATGCATATGCTTAGGCCTGGAAAATCACACATCTGTTTTGTTCTGTTTGTTTTACTTGGGGTCCACATCTGGGGATACTCGGGATAGTCCTGGCTCCACACTCAGAAATTACTCCTGGAATTTCTCAAGGAAACTGAGAATATGGAACTGTATCTGGATTGCATGTGTGCAAGGCAAGCAACTTACCTGCTGTACTATTGCTCTGGCTCCTCACACATCTGTTTTTAAACAGAAGCTGAGCTAGTAAACTCTTTTATCCAAAAAGATAGTTCAAAGAGCTGCAGTTTATGCTTTGTATATGGGGCCCCTGATTGGATTCCCAGCACTGTATGGTCCTCTAGGCATCACTGAGAATAGCCCCAACACTGCTAAGTATAGCCCCCAAACCGAAAAAACAAAAGGTCCCTTATCTCCAATAATTCTTTCTACTTTAAAGCCTACTTTAAACCTGCCGTAAAGGCAGGCTAGGGCAGGGGGAGGGAATCGGGGACATTGGTGGTGGAAATGGACACTGGTGGAGGGATGGGTGCTGGAACACTGTATGACCGAAACCTGACATGAACATCTTTGTAATGGTACAAGTCACAGTGGTATAATAAAATACTAAAAAATAAAAATATAAGCCTACTTTTATCTGGTATCAGTACATCTATAGCCTCTTTCTGGAAGTTAGTGTTTAAAACAATTTATTTTACTGACTGATCATACTATATTTACTATTCTTTTACTATTAATCTTCTTGTCTCTATATTTAAGATGTCTTACAAGTAATATTCTTTTAATTGAAGTATGTAGTGGAGGTATATTTAATATAATAAATGATACATCAGATTTAAATATTTTGTTTCTATTTGTTTTCTTTGTTTTTTACCTGTTTACTTTCTTTGCCTTCCAAAGAAACTGGTTCTTATTTCATTTTCCCATTAGACAATAACATATTTGTAAAGCTTTCTATTTTTGCTATTTTATTAGCTATCTTTAAAAATGCATCCTTGCATTATTTTCATATTTGTGATGCTACAAAATATGAAGCAACTGAAACTCAAACCCTAGTTGGTCAATAAGACAATGATTTGGCATTTTCTGCTGAGGCTGACCAGGGAAGCTCAGCAATTTCACTTTAGAGCAGGTTCTCCTTGTAACAGAAAGGAGAAGAGGGAAATTCATCCAACAGCGGGTGAAACATTAAAGGAGAACCTGGTTTTGTTTTATATCGCTTCTCTTAGAGATTTCCATGAACCTATTGATGACCTTAAGTGAGGTTCTACGTTCCTTCATCCTAACAAAAATAAACAGATGTGTTCAGCAAATGACACTGACAACGGCCATATTACCATGGTTCACAGTATCCCAAGCTAGAAATTCAAAGTACTCATAAATGGAGAATCAATGAATTTTATATCCAAATAGTGGGATGATATATAACAATAAATGAAATTAGCTTACTAGATTAACACACAACATAATTTTTTAAATATTGTATTATACCACTGTGAGATAAACAATTACAAAGATGTTCATGTTTGGATTTTGGTCATACAGACACAAAACATAATTAACTGAGAATATAATTAAAAATTGATATCTACCAAAAGTAGATACAAATTGTATCGTTTAATTTATATACAAGTTTCAAAAACAGAAAAAGTAAAGTGCAGTGCTGATGATTCTAGAAAAGGATAAAGGGGGCTCTTGGGGCCTGAATGTCATTTTCGTTCCCACTCTTAGCACTAGTTTCATACTTGTATTTCATTTTGTGGAAAATGTTATGTACAAAGGCAGTTTCTTAAGGAAGTGGATTAAGAGACTACAAAACCTAATTTGCATATTATATAATCATCACCTTCTAAGATTTTAGAATATCCCTCTAAATTCTATTTAAAGTATTTATACACTCATAGATACTGAATTGACAATCAGTAATATCCACTGAAGGGAAGACTATAATTCGCCAATTTCTTCCAAATTAAGTGACTTAGACTATTCTCTATATATAAATAATCCTTTCAGATGCTGAAATGATTTATTATAGAAAATTCCAATAATCAGACAAAATGATGCAAAAATTCTCTAATTCAAATCAAGTTTTGCTTTGTATTCCTGATTAAGAAGGGCGTGGGGGTGATGGAAAAAATCAGGGTATCTGGTGACCTGTACACTTGTAACAGAGCTGAGGCGGGAAGCAGAGACAAGGAACAGTTCCCACTAACTGAATCATCCTGAGGCCTTACTTCCAACACATAACTGATCTCACAAAAATAATGGCTTGGCGCGTGGGAGTCAGAGATTAGGTAAGATAGAGAAGGGAATGTGTGTGAATAAATGTCAAAAGGTCTGATACCAACATAGAACTGAGCATTAAATACAGACCAAAAAATGCAAATGATGGCTTCTAAGTGTACATAGTGCAACCCACAATGTGTAGGAGAAGGAGGAGAGAGAGAGAGGGAGAGAGAGAGGGAGATAAAGAACCTGCCATTTAGGCAGGACGTGGGAGGGGGAGGGAATTGGGGACATGGGTGGTGGGTGATGGGCACTGGTGGAGGGCGGGTGCTGGAACACTGTGTGACCGAAACCTCCAAGGGTGAATAATGTTGTAATTGTATATCTCACGGTGGTATAATAAAATGTTAAAAAAAAAGGAATAAAAAAAATAATGGCTTGGTTATTAGTCTACTGCTAACCAGCACTTCACTTTACAGGGTCTCATTTCCATGTCATACATATGGTATAAGCTATCACAGCTCCACAGAACTGATTAAATAGATGAGTTTCAATGAGGTTAAACTAGCCAGTCAACATCACCCATCACAAATGTGGCTCCACCTAGTATCAAATGTAGTAAGAGATAAAGAGAGCAAGCAAAGTTTCCTACACCATATTTTCAAAGGGAAATGGGTGATCACAGAAAAATCCTCAAGGCAGATTTTCTGAACATCTAAAGAGATTTTAGTTTCTTTTCATCTTGCAGGTGACTCAATTTCTGGAATGTAATGTGTCAATATTTGAGAAGCATATTTTTTTCCTTTTGAAGATTATAAGAATGCTCAAGAGTCCCTCTTGAAGTATAATTAAAAGGTTTTAGCTAAGATAAGAAACTCCTTGACAAGAAATCATGCAAAGGGTAACCAATTTCCTTGCAAAGCAGCAGTTATTTTTAAGTGACTAGAAAAATTAAAAGAGAAATTTCTCCAACAAGCATAAATTACAACAAATGATATATGTCTGTTCCATTAAACCAGCAATTCTCAGCTGTGGCTGTCAGGCTCATCGGAGGAGTTTTTAAAAGAACATCATAGCCAAGTCCTTACCCCAAAATTCTCATTACATTAGGCTGCCAAATGGCACTGCCTCTGGTACATCTACATGTATTTAGAGCCCACTGGGTGATTTTTTAAAAATTTATTTATTATATCACTGTGATATAAGCTGTTCATGATTGGGTTTCAGGCAAACAGTGCTCCAGCAGCCCTTGGGTGATTCTAATGTATAATCAGAAATCAAATCCATTAATTTACATATTTATATAACAAATGATAATGATTAGCATAACTTGGACCAGCATGTATCTCTATGGTAAACAAAGGTGAAAGAATAAAAGTAAAGCCTTTGGAAGTCATGGGTAAAACATTTGCCTTGCATGATTCTGACTCAAGTTCAAATCCCAGTACCAATTATGGTCCCAAGTACCACCAGAAGTGATTCCTGAGCACCACAAAGTGTGGCCCCCAAATCAATAAATTAATTAATTCATAAAGCCTTTATGGAGATAGTTGAAAGGGAATGTACCTGCTTTTGAAGCAATAGCCCAGGGGCTCAGTCCCAGCACTCAATGTCCACTCACCAAGTACCACAAGGAGAGACACAATCAACACTGAGACTGGAGTAGTCCCCAAGCACCACTTAGTGTGGCTCAAAAAAAAAAAAAACACAATTTAAAAAAAATTCTTTCTGGTTTGTTAGGTGGTAATGAGTGCAATCTGAATAATCCTGCAGTTAAGGACATAGATCTCATCTGAAAGATCAGACATACAAATTTGGCAATGTTGGAAATCTCTAATTCAGTGTCCCACCACAAGTGACCCACCTGACCTTCCTTCCCTGAGTAGTTGCTCATGGTTTGGGCAGACCCATTGAAAAGAAGAAACCAGTAACCACTTTGCTTATTCATTCTGACTCTTCTCCTAGTAGATCACCCCCTGGAAAGTCCAGAAGAGGAATTTTAGCAATTTCAAATGAGGAAATGTGGTTTAATTGTATGGCTTAGCTTCTTTAGTACTCATGAAGGAAAAAACAAATGGCTGGCCACTTGCTTAAGTAAACCTACTCAAGAGAAGGAAAATGCTATTGAAGGTGCTTCCAAGGCACAGTCATAAAATTCATTTTTGTTCACCAATGTCTCAACCATCTTAAACTGTTCTTTACCAAGCCCAATTTCATTTAACAAGAAGATGTTTGCCAAATATTCAAATTTTGTTCCCAGGAGCTAAGAGACAGAAACAAAACTCTTGACTTGAGGTTCGAGAGATAACTCCAAGGACTGGCACACCAGCCTGACATGCACAAGGCTGTTTTGATCCCAGCAACTCGCAGGCTCCTGAGCCACAAGATATAGCCTGAGTGGTCTCCAAAAAATGATTTATTCTCTTTCCTGTGACTATGCTGAGGGTGAGGTTAGGGGTGAGGGTGAGTTTCACAGCTTATTCATGAAACACGAATACTTCATATTTTTTTGTCAATAACAAATTTTGACACCGAGTACTAAAATACACCTATGGCATTTCCCTGTTTTTTTGAAGGAGGTAGCTCCAAGCAGTGCTCAGGAGGGTAGAGGGCACCAGCCAATGGGGCTGGTGTTCCATAGAAGGATTTGGGGGTGCAATGCTGCTCTGGCCCTATGATGCCAGGGATGCCCAGGCCACATCGGTGGTGCTGAGGACTCCCCAGGGTCACACTGGGCGGTGCTCAGGAAACCAGGTGGTGCTGGCAAAGCGCCCTAACCACTGTACTATCACAGTTCCTGTAACATTTCTCTCCTGTGACTAACCCACAGAAATCCACAGGTGCATCATCAGATATCATCACTCCCAAATAGAAGACACAAAATTATATGCTTTCCATCTCATAATTCTGAATAAGGTGAGAAAAGAGGCAAGAATGAGGCAATTACCTAACGAAAGGATGATTCGACAAGGGGCCAGTGCTCGCTGGCTCAGTGGTCCGTGCCTGCCATGAGACCGAGAGCAGCAGCAGCAGTGACACCATGCAGGACCCAGCAGCTCTCCTGCCTCTGATCCCCACCACACCAGGTGTGTGTGTCCCAAATGGTGCGGCCCCTGGCACAGCTATGTGCAGGACTGCAGCATGTACTCCCCACGAAGGGCATGTGTGAGAGTGAGACCCCCCAGGAGCACATGTGCAAGCCCCAATTCAGCTACAGTCCTTAGCCAGAACCTCAAAGAAGGGGCCCAGCCAGATGCTCCAGACTGCAGTCCCACCCAGTATCCTGGAATGGTCCCCAGGCCCCTGAGCACTGCTGCACCTCAAAAAATGCCAAGATCAGCACTATAAAGGGTTTAGAGGTTAACGTATGAGTGCTTGCAGGACAGGGGAGGATTCTGTCCATTCCAAATAGGAAAAAACACAAATGTAACAGTAAAAATCCATAAATTAGATGACCATAAACTTATCAAAGATAACACTATAAACTGAAAAAAAAAAGTTGTGGGAAAAAAAAAAAAAAATTTTAGAATCTGTAAACAAAAGGTCAGAAAAAATACATTAAAAAATCTCTTTAAATATGTACACAAAATAGGGGCTGAATAGTACAGCAGATAGGATGCTTCCCTTGTATGTGGTCAGCCCTGGTTCAATCCTCAGCCACAAGAAGTGTCCGCTAAGCCCACCAGAGGTGAACTCTGATTGCTGTACTGAGAGTAAGCCCTGAGCACAGCTGGTGTGACCCCAAAACATATATAGATGGCTAGATATAAAATGATGAGGAAATGGACAAAAAAATTAAAATGAACAGGGCGAGGGATATAGTTTAAAGAACTCCACTGGACTTTTGCATTTGAAGATCTTGAGTTTGATCCAAAGCACTCTATAGTCACCTAAAAACCACCAGGAGCATTTGGGAGCACTATATAGAACACCCCCAAGCCCCTCAAAAGAATAAACAGACATTTTATAGAAGGGGAAACTCCAAAGTCCAAATATGTAGAGATACTCAACCACAGACCACAATGAAATAATATCTTGACCTAATATTTTCACACATACATATGAAATTTTTAAGCTAGAATATCAAGTGCATGTGAGGATATGAAACACTAAAACATTTCTATACCACAAATGGGGGTGTTAATAAATATGCTTTGGAAAACAACTGGTAACTCTTAGGAAGGTGAAGATGCCTATGAACCTGAGAATCAACTGTCAACACCCATCTAAGATAGCCATTTACACTGAACCAGGAGACACGCACAAGAAAGTAATTTCAATAGTGAACACTATCAACTGCCCAAATGTCTTTGGAAAATGCTACCAGGAAGCATTTTATACCAGACAATGCTATATGAAGCCTCCTGAGATAGCTAGTATCCAGGGTGAAGGGGGATTATCACCTGGAAGAGGAAAGAAGAATCAGATTGATTCCAGTTCTTGATCTGAATCAAGCCTTAATGCAAATCCAAGAGCCTCAGGCTACTTCAAGTACCCTCCACCATAAAAGCTCTACAAAAAAAATGGGTTGTGAGAGTTGTCCCACATTGATTCATATGGACAGGCTTTTTACCCACAACTCAAATCGAAAGAACAGTCCTAAAGGGACTGACAGCTGAAACTACTGGCTAACCACTAGGAAACAAGTCATTTCTGGGAAGGAGCTAAGTTGCACATCTTGCCTGCCATACTGTGATATGTAACACAAATGAATACTATACAGCAGTGAAAATTAATGATCCACAGCTAAAGCAGTCAGTATGGATAAGTTTCCCACAGTACTGAGAAGGGCAAAAAAAGCACACATATTTCATGCTAACATTCACTTTATTTACAGTTTAGTTTCTGTATCATTTATAAAAAAAAATTACCCCACAAAAATTAGACATTTTTAAGTTCAGTATCAAGTTAGTAAGAGCAGTATCAAGTTAATGAGATCAAAAGTTAATAAATAAGATCAAAAGAAGATTAATATATAAAAGTTTAAATGCCTGTCATCTGAGATATAGGAATAGAGAAAGGAATGCAGGAACACACAGAAAACACACTTCTTTAATAAAATGTCTTGATTTCATCCATTGTCTTATTGTATTTTTTGCTTTTTTGGGTCACATCTGGCAATGTTCAGGAGTACTCCGGCTCTACCCAGAGGTGTTCAGGGGACCATATGGGATGCCAGGGATCCAACCCAGGTCAGCCGCATGCAAGGCAAACACCTTACCTGTTGTATTATCTCTCCAGCCCCGTCTTATTTTCTTTTTTAGGGTGAGTGATAGAGTGAAGGTTTTATTTATAGCTGACATATTAGAATAGTATTTTGTATAAACTCGTGCTAATAAAACAACTTTTATTTGTTGTTGCTCATTAGAAGAGTTGACCCAGAGCCAACTGCAGAAGTAACCAAGTTTGGTCTCCTTTACTTCCTTTACTCCTGAGTGCCTCCTAACATTCTATGCATCTTGCAGCTACTAAATTTTCACAAAGAAAAAAAAAAGACAACTATCTACCTGGATACATTTTCATGGAATGTGTGATACATCGTGAATATACCTTAGTAGCAGTAAGAAATAGTCCATTGTATTTGTTGATGGGAAAATGTTAAGACTTCAAATTCTGATAGCGAGTGTGGAAAGGAACATTAAAATGGAGTTGTTACTCATAATTTACATTAGAAAATTTGAAATTCTGAAAAGTAACTTGCACAAATGTGTAGAGTAATAGTTGCACTAGAAATAAAATAGAATCCAGATTCCCGGGTAGCCTCTTAAGAGGAAGAAGAATTAACACATGTATTTTTTGCGTCACCGCCCACTGCTGAGTATAACACATAATCATTTGTTTTAGAATAACAGAGTTAATGGTCCTGTCAGGGTGCTCTGAAGAAGCAAAATGCTACCGATGTAAGAAAAGTTGGTATCTCTCTTGGCAAGATGACCCGATAAGGTCCCAAGTTTCTTATTTACTAGAACATCAAATCACAGGTTTATATTCCTTCAAGATGAGTGAAAAGAGAAAGGGAAACTAAACCTAAGAAACTCAGTTTTCCCATCACAACACATTAGTAAAGCACAAGACTGTGATATGTCCCACTCAACAAGCTGCTCACTTGCAGGCCTCTGCCATTTACTGTGTAAGGCAGAGATTCAGAGAAAGGCCAACTTCGTGGGTGGAAAGCAGACTCAAACGCTACCTATTGTTTTGCTCTGTTTTTAAATTAAACCAGGCCTGGTGAGACAGTATGGGGGTTAAGGCACTTGCTTTATATATGGTAGCCCCAGTTCCAACACCGAACCACAAATAGTCCCCCAACACCACCAGGGATGATCCTTGGGCACAGAGTCAGGAACAAACCCTTTGCACTGCCCAAACACCTCCCAGCATAAAAATCAGCATTTTTTTCTTTCTCTCCCTTCCACCCTTTTTCTATCCAAAAGAGTTAAGCCTTTGGGTATGGGAGAGAACAGAGGGCTCCAGCACACGCCTGCATGCACAGGGGCCCCACTCTGTCCTTGCACTGCACACCCCCTATGGTGAAGGACAAGCTACACTTGGAGAACTCTTGAGCCCGTGAGGCATGAGTAAGAATGACACTAACAGCAAAGCTGGAGGCAAGCTACACAAACAGGGCGCAATCTATGGCACTAACGATCAACATCCCAAACCTGCAGAACTCTGCTAAAGCCAGAGAAGGTGGAAACACAGGGCAGGAGACACCACGCCTTGACTAGGACGAGGAGGAAAGGAGATAGAGATGATGGATAGTTTTTCCTTCCGGGTTTAAAGTAGAAAGGAAAGGAAAGCACAGGTGTTAACTAGAACACTCCAGGTGCGACCCAGGTGATCGCTGCTCTGGCGTTGATCTTAAAGCCTAGAGAGGCCCCATTATTTAGCGCACACGCCTCGAGAAGATAAAACAAAAACTGGGAAATCACAGATTTCCCTTTCTTCAAAGTTCCAATTTGATCGATGCTCAAAACTCACCTTCCCACTCACTTAAAATCAAAGCAGTTTCTGCTACAGAAAACCAACCATCAACTGTCCCAACACACCCCGATAACAAGAAACCTGAGGGGCATTTACTCTCCAGCCCGCGCTGGGTGGCCGCCCAGCGGGGAGTGCTGGAGTGGAACTTGGGCGGTGGGGGCAGCAAAGAAGTGAAGTCCCCGGGGTTTCCTTGGAAAGCCGCCAGTTCAGGTCCCTGCCCCAGCTTGCGTGGGGGACACTGAGTCTCGCATCCGAGTTTCGTACACGGTGTAGACGTATCTCACAAGTGTTCACTAAAACAGCTTCTGGTTTTCCTGGTGACCGCGATTCACCTTTTCTGTTTCGTAATGCAAGCAGAGCCCCTGCCAGAGGAGATGAGTGCCAGTCTAGAAGAGGACCCTCTCCCCCGTTGTGGCAGCCTTGGATCCAGGGAGGGGGACGTTCGCAGCCCCTGGAGTCAGGAGTTCCGGGAACCGCTCCGGAATCCGGCCGTTCTGGCCAAGGCTCAGAGAAAGCCAAAGCTAGGCAGCCGGAGAGCTGCCTGCAGGAGGAAAGGCGCAGCCCAGCCACGACCGTGACGGAGGGTGGGCTGCTGCTCCAACTTTCATCCTGTGGCCGCGGGAGGATGGCAAAGGTAAGGGAGCAGCTTAGCCCTTGAGTATCCACCTTCACACACCGGCTGGGCCACAGCCTGCGGTCGGGTCGCAGCCCAGCGCCGGCCCCACCACCAGGTAGCACTGACCCCTTCTCACCGCCACCCTCCGGCGCCCCACGCGCGCCTCCCGCACCTGCGCCTGCTGCACCCTCCGAGCGCGCGCGCAGCCACGGGAGAGCGTCCTGGCGGAGGTCGAAGTCGGCTTCCAGCAGGAGAACCATGACCAGGACGCGGTCACCGGGCGGCTCCGGAGGCTCGGCGCGGCGGACAAGCCCGGCCCGAAGTGCGCCGCCGCCGCCCGCGTCCTGCTCCGGCGCCGCCCCAGCGCAGCCGCTTTCGGTTCCGCGCGTCCGGCCCCCGCGAACGCCGCCCCCGCCCCCGCGCGGCCCCTCGGAGGGTTGGAGGCCCGGCTCTTCCCGGTAGGCGGCCGAAGCGTGTGCAAGCGTTAAGGGGTGTTCTCAGGCACCTGGCGGAGGTGCAAATTTCGAGGTCCACCCAAATTTCGAAACTTTGCTGCCTAGGAGCAAAGCTGCCGCCAAGGTGGGCTTATTTCACCCTCGCAGCTGATGCCGCTGTGCTGCAAAGGGTGGAGAGCGCTCGTGCTACACAGTGCTGGGGAAGGAGAGGCTTACAGGACCCATATTCAGGCCAGTTTCCATGACTTTTTTAAATTTGCTTCCTCCCTCCCTCCTCTCCTATCTTCTCCCTTTTCCTTCCCTTTCCCCTCCCCATTTCTCAGCTAAGTGCAGCTAAGTATCCCACCGCTCTGCCCCCATTCCTGGTGACCCCGAGAAGCTGGAAAGGGTCAGACTTTACACCAAGTCTGTCTGCCCCAAGGCTGAGGTGCTTCCAGTGCCCTGGGGTTCAGTCGTCAGGCCGGGTTCGGTCCTTGGCACAGCCTGGTCCTTAGAGCAAACCCTCTCCCCCACCAAACAAGGCACTGAACGGTGGACCTGCCTTCACTCCTGGAGTGTCCCCCCAAGCCCACCGCAGCCGGAGCCCTCCTGAAGAGGCCCCATTCCCCCCCAAATAATGTGTGCTTTTACGTGCGGGAGACCGGGTTTATTCTCAGGCACCACATGTCCATGCCTAGTGTCTCTGGATATAGGACACACCCGCTCCAAAAAAAAAAAAAAAAAAAAAAAAATAATGAAGTTCCAGAAAAAGCTCATTCTTTGACGGACACCTGCCTACCTAAGGACCTTCCCGGCCCCGTCCTCACCCCCCATAAATCAGTCCACTGTTTTCTGTCATATTCAACACTAGGTTATGGCTCAGCGCTAAATGAACGTGTGTTCGGGTGCCTGCGCAGAGGTCCTTGATGGAGTGGGGGGATGGACTTCCTCCATCTCCCCACTCCACGGTAAAGGGCCCACACTTACCTGCCCCTTTGGCCAGAACTTCCGCTCTAGAGGGATTTGGCTTTCAGAGCCTTTTCTGATCCCACACTCCTACCTATGAAAAAATTCACCAGGCCCTTCAAACCTGACTCCACAAAGCCTTCTCAAAATTGTACTCCACAGTGTTCCCCTGCATGCTTAGTTAACAACGATATCACTTGATCACTTGACTTCCCGTAGATCATCGATGATAAACAACTATTTTATGTTAATTTTTGGTCCCACCTGGTGATGCTCAGGGCTTATTCCTGACTCTGCGCTCCTAGTGGTGCTAAGGAACCAAATGGGATGCTGGGGATCCAACCCGGGGTGGCCACATGCAAGGCAAGCCCCCACCCCACCGTACTACCACTCCACTTTCCAATCATCTACTACTTTGACCCAAAAAAGCTGGATCTTGGATTTCCACCCCCCCTGCCTCCTACTGGGGCTAACTGCACCTGGGCTTGCTCAATGGCCACTGAAGAATGAGTAAACGGTATATACATTATACTACTATACTTTACTGGGAGTTTCTAAAGTTAGAATTGGAAATCAGCCTGTCACAGAGGTTTTACTGGCCGTCTGTGCCAGCCTATGATGCAACTTTGTCACCAGCACTTCCGTGACTCTTAGCTTCTGAAGGTTTGCAAACTACTCAAAAGAAGTGTAAAAGAAACTTGTTTTTGCCCTAGAGACATGTTTCTTCAACTGAGATGGAGGATGAACTCATGTAGAATCTCGTGACTCACCTCCTACAGACAGGGAACTCCTTCTGACTCGCAGCTCTGAGGAGATTTACAGAACCGCCTAAGAAGGCTGCTGATACTGCTGATGCATGAAACGGAGGTCTGAGGGGGTGGGAAGCTACAGTGAATGTCTCCCCTCAAAGATGTTTGCCTTTGTCGCACAGAATGCCAGTCACTTGCGTGCGTGTGTGTGTGTGTGTGTGTGTGTGTGTGTGTGTGTGTATTTTGGCCACATCTGGCAGTGCTTCCAGCCCTGGTTGGGGATGGCTCCAGTGGTGTTTGGGGGACAGTTCAGTGCTGGAATTTAACCCCGTGAATGCACTTCAGCCTACTCACTGATCCGCCTCTCTGACACACACTTGCATATTATTTTAAAAACCAGCCCTGTTGTTTTGTGTTTTTGCAGTTAACCTCTATCTTTGCCAAGTAAAACTGATTGTATAATCCTCATTAATCAGTAATATATGAAAGTTCTCTTCAAAATAAATTTAATTATATAAAAACTCAACATATAGGTGAGAAGCAATAAATGAAGGCAAATAAAAGTGTAATCAAACCCATTAACCAGATACAAGAGGGTCAAAGAGATAACACAGGGGATAAGGCACTTGCCTTCCATATGGTCGAACCTCTTGTTCAAATCTCTGACACCACATATGGTCCCTTGAGCACTACCAAGAGTGATCCCTGAGCACAGAGATGAGTGTGGCTAAAAGGAAAAGAAAGAACAGTGTATATGATGAGCAGAGAGACAGTGCAGTAAGCAGGCACTTGCCTTGCACATGGCTGGCCTGGGTTTGATTCCCCGCACCACAGCTCCACCAGGAGTGATCCCTAAGGCTAGCGCCTCCCACATATAAAATCATGAGCTCCTAGCCTTTGAACCATGCCCTTGGCCCTAGAGACAGACAAATTAATATTCTAGAAAATCCACTAGAAATCAAATAAATTTCCTCTTTTTTTTTTTTTTTTTTTTGCTTTTTTTGGGTCACACCCAGCAATGCTCAGGGTTTCTCCTGGCTCTGCACTCAGGAATTACTCCTGGCAGTGCTCGGGGACCATATGGAATGCCAGGTATCGAACCTGGGCTGGCATGGGCCGGCCGCGTGCAAGACAAATGCCCTACGCGCTGGACTATCGCCCGCCCCTCCTCTGTATTTTATAGAAAATAAATCAATATGTCTCAGTTGGTTTTCTGACTGTGGCTACCTGCCAACCTTGCTTCCTTCCTGTTCTACTAGTTGGCCCCTCGTTTATGCTATAATTCCCCATTTACACAATTTCATCTGTAACCCCCTCAGAATTTTCTGGGAGTACGCAAGCAGCTATACAAACCTGGCTGAGAAAGGTATTTTTTTTTAATTGAATCACTATGAGATATAGTTATAGAGTTGTTCATGGTTGGCTTTCACTCATACAATGTCCCAAAACCTAACCCCTCCAACAGTGTAATTTTCCACCACCAATATTCCCAGTTTCCCTCCTCCATCCCTACCCCCTCCACCCTCACCCCCACCAGCATAGTGCTGGGGATGGAGCACATTTCAGGTGTGTGGTTCGCCCTTTGAGCCTGAACTGCAACCCTCTACAGTGCTTTACTTACCCAAAATGAAGACAAAAGAAATAGTTCTTACAATGCACAGAGAGGGGGTGGGAGAAAAGAGAGAAGTACTTGCCATTGAGGCAGGTTGGTGGGGCAGGAGTATTGGGGTTTGTGGGAGGGAAACTGGGAACATAGGTGCTAGCAAATGTGCACTGGTGGAGGGATGGGTGTTGGAACACTGTATGACTAAAATCCAATAATGACAGCTTTGTAATGGTCTATCTCACAGCAATTCAATTACAAAATACATACCCCCATAAAAAAAGATTTTTTTCTTCTTCCTTCTTTTCACTTCTTACTACTTCCC
Organism: Cryptotis parvus; assembly: GCA_021461705.1. Taxonomy (NCBI): domain Eukaryota; kingdom Metazoa; phylum Chordata; class Mammalia; order Eulipotyphla; family Soricidae; genus Cryptotis; species Cryptotis parvus. The sequence continues at coordinate 2,536 of JAJIBD010005663.1, read as the reverse complement.
TTTCCCTTTATTCTCTTCCTCCTTTTTGAGATTTCCCCTTTTTTGCTTATTTTAGTATTGGGAGCCTCCAAAGTGGTGCTCAGAAGGTCCAGGATCACAATTTATGAGAAGGCCCAAGGATACAAAGCAGCAAGGAATATGTCTGAAGGTCGGTACTATCTCTCCCATTCCTCTTTCACTTTTTTGTTCCAAATTAATATCCTAAAACTATCAGGTTAGACAAAGTCAGGGAAATATCTTTATAGGTGAATTTCTGAGCAGGGTTTTCCCCAAAACATGGGTTCCAGAGCTGGACATCGGCTAACATGAGGTATCAGAATCTACACATGGTGACTAGACATCATGTATTTGGTGTGAGAGGTGGAAAGACCCTTTGTCCCCATGGTTTGGCGGAAGGTGGGAATGACAGGTAAGACAGTATTTACTCGGTCACTTGCATGAGAATTGCTCACATAAGTAAATTTATTAAGAATCATGTGAGACCTGTTTCTTGTTGGCAGGAATGGAGAAGAAGCTAAAATAAAACTTCTAGTGTTAGACTGGAATTCACAGCTTCCATTAGCTGAATGGTGATGACTGGTGGATAACAGGAAATAATATGGGAGGGAAGATTCAGTTATTTTTTTAGTTCAAGGCACTAAAATCTTTTCCTTTTTATAAAATTTGAATCGCCATGAGATACACGGTTACAAAGTTGTTTGTGATTGGGTTTTAGTCAGTTATACAATGTTCCAACACCCATCCCTTCACCAGTGTACATTTGCACTACCAATATCCCCAGTTTCTCTCCCCTGTAGCAATCAGCTCTTATCCAGAGTGGTCATTTCCAACTATCATTGTCATAGTGGTTCCTCTTCCCCTCACAACTTGTGGCAAGCTTCCAACTGTGTAACAATCCTGGCCCTGTTTCTACTGTCCCTGGTTATTAGTCTCATGCTATGACAAGCCACTGAAATCTTGGAAGCAGCAGTCCCCAAGTATAAATGAAAACTCCTGGCACAAGGAAAGAACAAGATGAACCTGGACCATCTTGCATGGCCAGAAGGCAAGACCAGGCTCCAAACAGGAGGGAGGATCAGTGAGGAGGTCACAATAGCCAGGTGTAAAGGCTCCTAGCTGGCCAAATCTGGAACAATATGGGCAGCAAAATTCAGGATGATGTTAAAGCATTGTGGATTGTTGAAAGAGGAAACTGTGACTGATTAAAAACTTCAAGAGATTATTTCAGCAAAAACTGAATAGAATCAGGTTGTGCCAAACCAGAAGTGATTCAACATGCTCTGCCTTCAGAAGCTGGTGAAACTTTTATGGAGCAAGGTAAAGAAATTACCGATGGGCAACACCAAGAGGAAGGGCAAGCATTCCTCGGAGTGTGTGACCCAACAAATGTCAAATAAATAAATGAGTAAAGTATTGTTGGCTGGCTATAGCATAAATCATCATTGTAAATGACTGTCCTTAGGTTTTGACTTCATAACCCCAATGTATTTACAAACTTAAGATTTTGATTTGCCTATGTAGGTGCTACATCAAAGCCATGGCAGTCCATGGCCTCATATTTAAACCAGTTCCATTTCTGAAAAATATGTATATATTCCATAGTAATATATACATCACTTATATCACTTGTCTTCCCATTGTTCATCAATTTGCTCAAGCGGGCACCAGTAACATCTCCATATGTCCTGTCACATGCTAGTGTAGCCCAAGGGCATCTGCTTGCTCCAGGAACACGTAGAGCCTCAAACCACTCCTTCAGGTCATGGGAATGAGGTCAATCCTTCCAGATCATGGGAGTGGAGGTCTATAACTGTTACTGGATTTTTGGCATATCAAATATGACATGGGTATTTTGCCAGGCTCTGCCGCATCCTGTTCAGGCGTGCTCAATCAATATCACTGGATCACTGTTTTCCCCATTGTTCATCCATTTGCTTGACTGGGCACTAGTAACATCTCCATAAGTCCTGTCACAAGCAAGTGTAACCCAAGGGCATCTGCTTGCTCCAGGGACAGGAAGAGCCCCGAACCATTCTTCAGGTCATGGAATTGAGGTCCATAATTGTTACTAATTTTTGGCATAACAAGTAAATAAAACACGGGTAGCTTGCCAGGCTCTGCCATGTAGGTGGTATAGTCTCAGTAGAAGGCTTTCATCTCGAGCATTTACTGATGAAACTTAAAGGAAAAAATCAAGTTTTCTCTTAGATGGAGCTCTGAGAAGCTATGGAGTCTGGATGTTGAGAATGACTGACTGCATGATGTGTGGTTTGCTCTGGCTTCTTGCTAGGCTTACTGGCAGTAAGCCTACTGATACTGGTATCTAGATCCTATCTAGAACTGTATACAATGTATAAATGTGAAAGATCTTGGGAAGGACCTTATCCTAAAATCAGCATTCTCTAAGAATATTATGTTTATTAATATATTTATATTTAAATAAATTTTAATATATTTATATTTAAACTTTACATGTGGGTAATATATAACTTTCCATATGTTTAATATATATTACATAATATATACATCACTTGTA